>JAZDUA010001058.1:0-15000 GCA_038098605.1 Gryllus longicercus
TACTTATCATGAATATGGATCTGGAGAGAAAATGTGCCGGAACATGGAAAGGCACGGAACAAACAAAGCAGGAAAGGCGAGGAATACGCAACGCCCACTGCCCGGGCAGGTAAAGGGCCAGCTGATGCAGCAGCCGGCCTCACAGAGACAGCGGCGTGGATAAACGTGAGCGTGCGTGCCCTGTCGAGTGCGCCCCGGGTAAGTACGTGAACCATGTTCGCCACGCGTCACACGGGTTACAGCGACTGCGAGCGAGGGGGGGGGGGAGCGCCGGACTGCGCGACAGGTAGGCAGTGGCGGTGCCGATGGCGGGGGGGGGGAGGCGGCAGGGGCGGTGCCGGTGGTGGGGGCGGGGGAGGTGGCAGGGGTGGTGCCGACGGCGGTGGCGGGGGGCGGGGGCAGGGGCGATGCCGGTGGGGGGGGCGGGGGAGGCGGCAGGGGTGGTGCAAGTGGCGGGGGCGGGGGAGGCGGCAGGGACAGGGTAGGCCGGAAGCAGCTTGGTAAGAGGGAGTGGCGGGGGAGGGCAGTGACGGCGTAGGTCGAGGGGAGGAGGAGGTGGCAGCAGGCTCAGCAGTGGCGGAGATGGAGGCGCGTGCAGCAGATGGTGGTGGGGGCGGGGGCGGAGACGGCGGCGGGGTCAGGGGCGAGGGGCGGGGGGCGGGGGCGGCGAGGACAGACAGGGCGCGCCATGCGGGTCGCTCTCAAAGCGTGATGATGCGACGGCCACTCGCTCAATGAGGTTTTGTTGCAGCCGCCTACACCCCATTCCCCTCTAATGCCCCTGCCTCGCGTGCTTGCTCTCGCTCGCGGGGCAAACTGTTTGCGGGAGTGATTGCCACCAGCGGCTGACCCGCACTTTCGGAAAGCCTGAACGCACTACTAGTCTAGCGTATTATGAAATTAGTTAAAGGATGGTCTGGTCAATACTATAATTCAAATTCAACAAGTGTAGTTTTCTTTTATTGCCTGAAATATCCCACTTTTCAAAAAAAATATATACGTAAACATAAACGAAATTTCTCTTTGTTCCAAATGTTCTAGAAGTATGTAAACCTAACCAGACGCATTTTCCCTGTATTTTCATTTATGTTTCAAAATCTATGAAACATTAGTTAAACATTAGTATTTTAGTGCAAACTTTTGAAGTGTTCTATTCGTGCATTCCCTATCACAAATGCAAATATGTAATCAATTTTATCTCTAGATTTTAATTGAAGCTATTATTCTATATCGAAGTTGATTATTACTCAACATTTGAACTTATTTATAACTATAAATAAAACGCTAAAATAATCTTTGAAATATAAAGCGCATCAGTAAAAAATCCGTTAAAGGTTCATCTGCCATATTGGGTAGCCGTCTTTAAATGAATAAAAAACACACAACGCAACGTTTCAATATTGTGATATCTTCTGGAAAAATAAACTCATCAGCAAATCTACATTTTGCAATCATGGAAAACGATCGAAAAAAAAAAAAAATAATTATTTGACATCGCAAACATTATTTCCATAAAGCAATTTGTTGATCGGCGCACCGTTCACTCTCCCAGAGAACACAAATAATCTAAGTCGAACAATACCCTTCCTTGCAGCGACATGGGATTCACGAGCAACACATCACACGACCGCATTTTTTAAACGCACATCCCGAAATCGAAGCAGCCGCATTTCGAAGCGATCAGCGCCCCCCCGCGCGCTCCAGGTGGTACCACTCACAGCTCCCCCCCCCCCCCACGCGCGATAGGATCGCCGCCCCTCGCTGTGGAAACGCAGTGCGATTACGCGAAATTATTTCGCGAAATTTACGTCCGCATGCGCTGCCGCTGCGCGTATGCACATTATTTCAAGTGAATTTCATTTGACGCCCGGAAAAGATATGCGTGAAAAATATTTTGTCAGCATCGGCCCGACAACAATAATTATTTCTATGTTTGTTGTTACACGGATTTTTGCATCAATGAATTACATTTTGTATAAAATCCTATTTAAATTTAAGTGACGCGAGGTAATTTATAAAACGTCAACAACTTTATGAATACATGCCGTTATGTTCCTGGCGGGAACGCTGGAAAAACAATGCGCTTACAGGCTGCCATAATTGTCATTGTGATCCATTGTGGACAGGAGATATGTCCTTTATATGTAGTTACAATTTCTTTTTATATGCCTCTCTTCGACAGGAATTCTAAACGATTCACGTATGCAATAACAAAAGCAATTGAAAAGTTATTAAAAATGTATTATTAAATAAAATAAGTATGACTTTGAGTAAAAAATAACATATTTATTTTTGCCAATTTTACAATCTAAATAGTATCAGATATTAATAGTGAAGATTTTCTGAGTCTTGTAATTATGATGAAAAAACTAACTATAGTCGTCTTGTCAGAGGGAGAAGACTTATCTCTATGCCTCCCTTCATGGATCAACCTTTCACATATGGAAGTGCCTTCAAGATGGTTCATTATTATGCAGAAAATAGATATTTAATAGTTGATCACATATTAACGCATACCAAATTGTAGATCTGTCACAGCTATTGCCTTCGTAATGTGGTTCGTTAAGGAACGCTGAGTTAGGTTTTAATTTTGTGAAAGTATATCTTTCCACTTTGTAACGTGTCACATACTTTTAAATAGATGTCTATGGTTCAAATATTGTGAAATAACTTTACCAAAAATTACTTTCACTATTAATGAACTGTTTTTATTATCATCGTTAGAATGAAGAGAAACAGCAAGGCAACTTGCCTTATTCGGTCCTCTTCGGTTGACGCAGTGACTTGCAGTCTTGCAGTGACGCTTGTGCTGGTAAATCATTAGTTTACCAATGGAGAGGAGTGGCTCATTGATGACTCAGGAATGGGTATTGACAGGAGTAGGTTAGCGATGGTGCTCTGGCGGATAGTGGCATACTCTTGCCAACAATAGCGCAAACGCACTTTCGTACCTCCGCCAGCAGAACAACATTCTAAATAGCAGACTTCACACGACACCACTTGAGGGCCACTTGAGAACCAACATTCTAAATGTCACCACTTGAGAGCGCCACTGAGTTTAGACACATTGACTGCTATACATCTGCCCACGTGACTCACTAATCCCTCCTTTCCCACGCTCAGTGGCGCTCACCGGTGGCGGTGTGTGAAGGGGCCCGGAGCTTCTCAGTGGCGCAGCCGGGTGGCCCCGTGTGAAGGCGGCCTAAGGACCGCGTCTGCGCAAGCGGCTCAGGGTATCTTCCATCGCCAGCAGCAGTAAACCTGAAGGCTGCGACGTCGCTCGGCACCTGCGCAGAAAGGAATCGCAGCTGCGCCCGGGACCCGAAGCGTCGTGCATCCGCGAGCGGCGAATGCGCAGCCCTCGGGTGGCGGGCGATCGCGCGGCGCCCGGGGCTTTTATTGGCGCGAGCGGGCTCTTCGCGTTCGTTATAGCCGTTCGCTCCTGTCATTCGAGCTGGCGCTCTCGGCGCGACGAGTGACTCGAAAGTTGAGCCTCGAGTCAGGCGAAGATTTGCTTAACGATCGGCTCAAGCAAGTCACCTGCAGCTGCATTGTAAATAGCTTTTGGTATTCCTTCAACGAAATCTTTTTCATGAACTTCGATAACAGAAAAGACTGCCTGTTGTGGCTTGTGATCTAATGATAAATGAATAAAAAGCAACTTAGATGTAATTTCATACATGTGAAAATGTATTTGCGGCAAGAACAAATAATGTAATAGCAGGATAACATTTGGCTCAGGAATCTTAAATCCGTTTTTATTTCTAATTATATAATACATTTTAAATAATTTAAAAATCAATATTTTGAGTTATGACATTTTAGAATTGACCATAAATATAGTTTCTAGAGCGCATTTAAGAATAAACTATAAACAAATATAGTTGAAATAGCCATTTTGTACCGTATATATCAAACACATTTGCACAGTACTGGAGTAACTATTCAAAGGAGATTCGAAACAACTCTTAAAATTATTCTTTACAAAATTCTTTTAAATATAAATTCATACAGTTTCGAAAATTAATACAATATACAATGTAATACTTACAAAGTATCTTGTTTTTATTTTTTTATCATTTCAATTCGTCGATTTTCTTGTTATGATAAAGTATTTGAGCAAAGGGTTTGTTTCAAACATCATTCGTCACAACCATATAAGTGCCTCCTCTGTCTGTATTACTAATTTTGAATATTCGCATATTATATTGACGGAAAACTAAGAATCCTCTTGCCATGCGAAAGCTTGGTGGCAAAGCTCATTGGTTTTGTTAGACACACTCAATCTCGAGAAAAATACATAAACAAGGAAACTGTTCCGATTTTGACTGAAAAATGCGAATAATGTTTACTTTAAACCACAACTTTTCATACGTGATATTACTAATACTATCATACTGTGTGCGTCAGTACTTAGGCCCTCCTGACGTCGTGAGCCGAGATGAGATAAGTCGTTTCAGAACAATCTCCACTGCACAAGGACCTTCGTTTCCACATTCTCAATGACAATATTTTCACTAACGCAGATCTTTAATTAATACATTCAAACACTTCAAAAATGCATAAATTATTTTAATAATAATTACAGAATAATGCATAAATAATCCGGAAGGAAAGGATTATCTAATGAAAAAGTATCTTATTTTATGTGAAAAAATTGCTCTTTCGTGTGTTCCACTCCATGAAAGATCTGCAGTTCAAAGATGTCAACAACTTTGACCTTCAGAAATAAACCGCATACGTTGTCGCAATCACGAGTTGACCACTAATCATTCAAAGGATGCCGGGGATCTGAGAGCTTTTTTTGTAACTTCGATTCCGAAGGGGGAGGGTCGCTGAACCCATGACAATAAAACTATTGTTATTATGATAAATGATAATTTTATTACTTACTTAACAATTACAATTGAAGGCTGGTAATTTTAATAATACCTATAGTAAAAATGAAAACTGTAACAAATGTTTTCAAGAACATTTAATGTAAACCATATTTTGAAAGCATTAGACAAAAATTATTCAGTGATCAGCTCGAGTGCTTTGAAAACACTTTACAATTCTTTCTGAATGCCTATTACAAACATATTTATTACACTGCAAA
Organism: Gryllus longicercus; assembly: GCA_038098605.1. Classification (NCBI taxonomy): domain Eukaryota; kingdom Metazoa; phylum Arthropoda; class Insecta; order Orthoptera; family Gryllidae; genus Gryllus; species Gryllus longicercus. The sequence continues at coordinate 5,099 of JAZDUA010001058.1, forward strand.
CAATACAGCTTCGGTTTCCCCAGGTAATTGTATTCTTATTTTATTTTTTTCTGCAGGGGGTTGATTTCCATGTGCAAATATAGCACGTGGCTTTGGCAGAGGCTGATCTTGATGGACTCTTATGTTATTGATATTTCTGCCTAGAACAATATCCTTAGAATGAACAATTTCCTGTGATATGCCATTTGCGTATCTGACATAACACTTTATAATAAACATTTGGTATCGTGGACTCTGACATGGTGGGTTTGGTGAACCCAAAGCAGTACTTTTGTTTTATGGTGCATTTGGAATAACCTACAATTATCAGCGAAAATGAAAAAATATCATAGAAAGCACTGTTAACAATAACTCAAAAAGAATAAAATCTACAAAAATAATTTGAGAGACAAATGAGCAAAATCATTACATGTGGGTTCAACGATTTCACTGGGGAGTTCCTATGATTAAAATCAGATTATCTCCCAAATGCGGGTCCCTCAACATCGTGGGTGCGATCTGAAGTATATTACAGCAGAAGGAAAATATAAAATCGCTTGGAGAAGTCATTTGCTAAATCTCTTCTTTCAAGTTGCGATAACTATTTAGAAGTCATAAACATGAGGACGAAATTCTCTTTATACTGCTAGCTGAAAGTAGAAGGAAGGCATTTTGTAGGAACCAAATTCTCAGGTACTCTGTGCAGAATGAAAATGACAGCATGTGCTTTTTAATACGAAATAAACACAGTTCTTTCTACTTTCCATCTAGCCGAACACGGAAAATGTGAAGCTGTAAACATATCGACAGGTCTTACCGCACCCAGAAACCTCTCAAGAGGACGTAAAGAGTAAAGAGGTGGTCTCTTCGCCCCCGGAGCGCGCAGCGGGCGAAGTGGGTTGCGAAACACCCTGCACACGGCCTTATCGGCCGTCCACGGCCCGTCGCCCGCCGCGTCGGCGCCCGGGAGCGAACGGGCGGCGATACGCCGAGGCGCAACGACCACACGGGTGGCGCGTCAAGCGGCGGCCGGGCGTTTACGGCGACGGCGCGGGGGCGGCGCGGGGGCGGCGCGGGGACGGCGCGGGGACGGCGCGGGGACGGTGCGGGGGCGGCGCGGGGGCGGCGCGGGGGCGGCGCGGGGGCGGCGCGGGCGCGGCGGGCCTGTCGCCGCCGCGCGCCATCGCAGATCTTGCGGAGATTGGGAAACGCTCCGTGAAGAAAATGGAGGAAGGGGCTCTTTGAATAATGTACGAGTAAGGAAATGAAATCGTGGTTCACCAACAGTGAACTAACATTTTGTCGATTATAGTTAATGACCGTTTATTCAAAGAATAAGGAGGAAAGATTCTCTCGAAAATCCCTGACTCTCAAGATAATACCTTTAACATCTTGGATCTACAATAGAAGCAAGGAAGATATAAAAATTCCGACGAAGACTTCTTGGAGTAGATTACTATTTCACGACTCTTCCTATTTTCATGTCACTACTATCTCTTCTATCTTTCTGCACAAAATATTAAATTAATCTTTTTAAAACTCTACTTCAATTTTTGTAGCGACTAAATAGCGAAAAAATAGACCGTAAGTGTGCTACTTTCCCGCACATATTTTACACATTATTTAAAACTTTCAATTTTTTTAAAATTCGGAGAGTTTAAGTAAAATGAAACATGAGCCATTTTTGTAAGCGTTTTATTTGGGAAAAAATAATAAATAGCCTTTTTTAAGAAAAATTGTTATTAATTGCCTTCAATCAAGAATTGCGCTAAAAGTAATTATATTTTTTAAACGTGTACATAACAACTTCACATTTTGTTCAGTTTCGTTACAATTGAAGGCGTTTATGCTAAAAACATCCAAGGCACAAGAATCAATGTGATCGAAAAATGGCTTGGAAAGATCGGAAACATCTTAAAATTGTGAGTAGCAAGGATGCACATCGAAAATTAGATATGTGTGATGTAGTAAAAAAGTTAAAATAGTTCTATATATTCAATGTACGGAAAATACAAAACCCCAATTACGTTTCATGCCGTTCAGTATTATTTGGAGGGCTAATAAGATATGGGAGGTTTACGCATTCTCCAACAATACGATCTGTATTCACTGTGAACCCTGAGTTCCACATGTTTCTGAAAATGTAATGAATATATTTCATAATTACCCAGATCTATATTCTCTTACATTATATGATACAGAGAAATAAGGCATATAAATCCTACTGTTCACCTTACATTCAAGAGCCGTACCCCACTACAGACTTATAATCTCTGATGTTTTGGACAAGTGTGTCTGGCGACTGCTAGAACTTCCTGCTTTAATATTACAGAATTATGCATGACACATCCATCCATCGACAAATACAATACATTTTCGAGAAGAAAATTGCATTATTTCCTCTCTACCACCATTAATCTTAACCATCTTTTCAACAAAACTAATATCTCTTAATCCTGACATATGTGCGAAGTTACAGCTAACAGGGATTTTACGAGGTTCTTCAAGATACTGCTGAGGTGATTCCAATGGTAAATGATGAGTCCAGCTGACCATCAGGATGTAGCTGCTAAAATCATAACAAAATTGCTGTCGTGATAAATGTAAAAGTTAGTGGATTTCCTCGAGTTATAGGGGATTTTTGGAGAAATTCATGAAAACACGAATGTGGCACAAAAACTTTGGAATGTTTTCTAAGCACACGTAACTGATCTTACGTCGAATACCAATGGTGCTGAATTAGCATTTTTACATATTACCAAAATTTTTAACCAATGAAATTCGGACATTCGAATTATTTGAATTCTACTCGGGAGCTTCAGTGAGATGCATCAAAATTGCGTTCCAAAATCATTCTTCTTCTATTGCCATACGCGAGAAAGAAGAGGTATTTCGGAACGCATCTCTCTTCCCATGTGTGTGGAATAGAAAAAGAGAAGTGGAAATAAGAATAATTGTAAGAAAGGTTAGTAAGTTGCCAGAACTTTCAGAATAACACTCCTGCTGTTATGCATCAGTGTAGCGCTAAAAACAAAAGCACCTTACATTTCGGTAATTCAAATACAACAAGAGCATAAATGAAAATGTATTAATATAAAAAAGAATATATTTTTTAAATTTTTATTCTTGACAAATTTATCAATTATATGTAAAAATTGTTCAATAAAAAAATTATTTGTTAGTTAATTTGCATTTGAATGCGAAAATAATTAAGTGAAAATTATAATGATCGACAGAACCAAATGTTTTTGAAAATTAGTTAACAAAAAACATTCGAGTAAAAATGTTTATGTATAAGTTATACATTTGACAATAATAAGTAATAATTATACTATTTATTTATATTATTATATAGATAGATATCATAACTTGATAACTGTTGAGTTTATAAAATATTAAAATGTATTATTTTTTCTTATACACTGAATAAAGTTTTAAAGTTTAAAGAAAAACCATTTTAAAGTTAACAATTTTAATTCCAACCTACCACCAAATACTACATATATTTTTATAAACTTTATTATACATTTAAAAAAAATTTACATTTAAAATACAAATATTTACATACATTACAATTACATTTAAAATACAAACATTACATATATACATTTAAAAATACATTTAAAAAAACTTAATAAACCAATGCAAGCTTTGTTTAGGAAAGTTGAAAGAAATTCAAATGAAAACGAACCACACTTGGTTGTATTAGAAACATTTAGCTTTTAAATTGAATAAATTATGACAAAGAAAATAAGATAATAAATGTCTTTTGGAATTGTAAGAACGTCAAGAATTCAGAATTGTGTGAATGTTTAAGCCATTCAGTAGCAGCTAATGTAATTTTTTCATCCATATTATGCTATAATAATCAGTTTCGTAATGAAGAACTTTACCGCTCTAATGTGGCAATGTACTTCATTACCATACTAGTCCGGTTAAATAATGGCGTAATTTACCACTCTTCTTTTATAAATATTTTGGACTTCTCTGTCTTGAACCCTACACTTTTTCCCCATTCAAAACGCTAATAACGGAGCAAAATTACTGATGTTTTCTTGACTGTCCGGTATATAATAATGGCCGCGCAGCACCGCGGTGTCGCTGCCCTGAGGAAGCCTGCGACATGACAGGCTAAACGGCGACCTCTGCGCCAACGACGCGGCGTCACCCGGACAGCCAAGAGGACATGCACTCGAGCCGCGGAAGCTTATGCTTACATTTGATATTAATGTTGTCATTAAACCATATTGTACTCTTTAACATAGAGTAGTGGAACCAAAGACTTCTGGGTTTCTCCTTCTCTGACTTGCCATGGAAATAAGCAATCAAAACGTTTTCCGATATGGAATCAATGTTTTTCACAGCAATCTTTAAAAGTTAAATACTCACGTTCATAATTATTTCTTGATTTGTTGGGTAACAATGTTTTTGCAGTAGCAGTTACTGCTCTTTCTATTTCGAAATCAGAACTATATTCACTTACGTTGAGAACTATTCACTAAGTGTGTTTCAATTGTTCTCATTGTTGAGAACAGTGTCGCCACTTATGGGAGAAAAATTGTGAATACCAATTGAATGCGTAGAACGAAATTTCACATTAAATCTAAAAAAAATCTTCACAACTGGACTAAATGTACGATATTTGTGTGGTAACATCTTATTACAATACTTAATTGGTAACCAATTTCGGCCTATCGGTCTCGTTTGGCAATTTTCCAATCTCTTACGGTAATCAGATGCTTTACGACACTGATATCGTAAGTAACTAAAACATCACTTTAAAATATAGTTACATAGCAGAAAAATTAAATATGCAAATGGTGTCATTACATCATTATTCATTGATTAAAGTAATTTTGAATTCCATAAAGGTTTCAAAGACAAACATGCAAAAGGTTCGCACTAATAAATGATTGTATTATTTCTGTAACTATTATATTCTATAGCTATACTGATAAATCTCGTTAAATATTTTAATCTTTAAGTACCTTTAAATTATTTTGTGAATGACATTTAAACTAAGAATGTTTTCCTTTTGATGGGTTAATCATATTATTCTTCCGTGAAAAATGTTAATACAGTTCCCAGAAATTATACCTGTCTCCGTTCTGTTCGGATTTAATTCTGAAATATATTTGTAAATATCATTTGCTCCACGTCATAATCTCTATCGTCAAAATAATCACGTGACAGGCTTCCTTTTCTGAAACGCATGCAGGAAATTTCGTTCGCTTATTTTCAATTTTATTCTTCAACCTTTATTTCTCTTTATTATTATTCAACCTTTATTTCTACGTTATTACTAAGAGAGAGAATTTTGAAAAATTGTATACACAAAAATTCCATTGTATCGAAAAATATAATGGTACCCTGCATTTGAATTTGGAGAAAGTCAGGACGCAACACCCAGTTTGGTTTGAGATGCTTGAATAGCTGCCTAGCACTGTCCCCAGTCGCAAAAGGGAGAGGGAATCGCCTCGCAGGAATAGCGCGCGCTCGCTGCATTTCGCGCACATGTGCGCAGGCAGCGCCAGAATAGCCCCGCACGTCGCCGGCGGCCACGCGACAGCTGCGAACGCGGCCTGCCCTCGACCTCCCGCCCCGCCCCGCCCCGCCCACACCACCCCGCACTTCCGTCATTTTACTCACACGCGCGCTCCCCTCTCCCCTGCCCCGCCCTCCCTCCCGTCCTACCGCACCTGCCTCTCCCCGTCCCGCCCCGCCTCACCCCACCTAGCTCCCAGCACGCCTCAATTCCGTCGTTTTACACCCACGCTCGCACCACTCCCCCCGCCACGCCTCGCCGCGCCCCGCCCCCTCTCCCAGTCTACCCCACTTGCCCCTCCCTACCCGTCGCACCTCATCCCACCCAGCCCCCAGCTCGTCTCAATTCTGTCGTTTTACACCCACGCTCGCACCACTCTCCCCCCCGCCTCGCCTCGCTCCACCCCCTCTCCCCCCTACTCCACCTGCTTCTCTCCGCCCCGTCTCGCCTCTCCCCACCCAGCCCCCAGCGCGCTTCAATTCCGTCATTTTACTCCCACGCCACGCTCCTTTCCATCTCCCCTCCACGCCACGCCGCGCCCCGCACCCTCTCTCAGCCTACCACAACTGCCTCTCTTTACCCCGTCACACCTTCCCTCTCCCCATCCCCAGCACGCCCCAATTCCTTCATTTTACTCACTCGCCCGCCCCACTCTCCCCCGCTCCGCTCACTCTATCAGCTTACCCCCACCTGCCACTCCCCGCCCCGCCTCATCCCACCCAGCCCCCAACTCGTCTCAATTCCGTCATTTTACTCCCACGCCACGCTGCACATTCCCCTTTCACCTTCTCAGGTCATTGAAGGTCAGAATTTCGGAACATCAGAACCTACGTCTCGTCTTACCTTCAGCAACCCCCGGCACCCACAATTATAGCTGTTATTTCATTCTGCCGTGTATATCTAATTGAATCCCATTGATACCATGGACGCCCTTTGCCAATTCCGCTGAGGCCCTTTGTTTGGCTGCCTCCCTGCTGTGCTGCGCCTAAAGTGAGAATCGCAAACGCCACCCGCGGCGCGCCCACCCGTGTATCGGTTGTCGCTCTCTCTGATCAGTTTCTCATCGGCGCGATTCGTTAGCGGGACGCGTTGGCGCAGGCTGCTGTGTGTTGCGGAGCGAACAGAAGTCGCGCGAATTCGCCTCGTGTGTCCTGCGGCGCAAACAGTTGCACGGGGCTTTTGCAACGACGCGTGCCTCGGCTCTCTCCTATCTGACAGCACCTCTGTTTGCCACTTCCACCGTCCAAAGCCCGCGATTCCTATCAGATCTTCTCGGGACTCTCGAGAGCGGCATCAATTTGTTTTCAGCGCTGTTCCACCTTCCCTTCACCATCTGTGAGCGCGATGCACTCTCGATGAGCATATAGGATTATACCTGAAATAACTTTTCTATCTCTAGCAGGAGATGGAGCTGACTACTAATCATTCTCGTTCAGAAAATATATCATTTTTGTTACCTGCGGTGTTCCAAAGCAACACGTTTGAGCTTACGTATGGTACGCTAACGTATGACGTTAACGTATGACGCTTACGTATCAATAGCCTTACACTCAGGTGACGCCTTAGCACTTTTTAATGTAATTAACCTTTGGAACGCTATTTCAAAGTGTCATTACGAGGTGCCTAAAGACGTATCATGACCCAACCATCTACAGAGGGACCGTAATTCGAGCATTAAATGCTTCGAACATTAAATGTTATGTGCCCCAAGGGGGGCCGCTGTAGAATTTACAAAGCGATGCAATGGAAGGTTGGTGTAAACCCTGCACATTGAAAATACTGTTCTTTATAGACGATTTTTTAATTTTTTTTACACATGTTTATTACAGACTTAAAATTGGACCTAAACCATTTTTTGAGAAAATAATTGTACAAAATTAGGGTCAGTTATCCCTAAAGTACACTTATTTTAAAAAATGCAGAAACAAAATGATTTCGCTTTAAAAAATATCAATTATTTCAGATTTTTACATTGGAAGCATTTTTGAAATATGTTTTGTTACTTAGGCATGATTTTCTCTTAATAATAACAAACAAGAAATTTCACAAAAGTAGATTCTTATTATATCTTGTTCATGTATATTTTACAAATGCGTTTAATTGAAAAATGAATTTTGCCTCCGAATCCGTGAAGTAACGTCTTTACGTCCCACATTTGTAGGGGAATTTTTAACCCTTAAAAGGTTTGATTTCAGAAAAAAATTATACTGGCAAAACGAAGGTAAAAGCAATGTAATAGTAGGCTAAATAGACTTATCAACTTATTTTCACCATGATCTCAGAGTTTCGTCATCTAATACAATATATCGAACGTTCAGACAAATCAAAGGTCTGTACTTTGGAATATCTCCTTTTTAGTTGCTTCCATCTAAGTGGCCAGATGCCATCCCTACGAACGGCCGGCGCACCCGCAGACACATTCAGTTGTAATCGAGTCGGTCTGCACTGCTCGCCAACAAAATATTATCAGAGCGCTACTCTCCGTGTACTGCCTTGTACTGTCAGATTATATAATCATATTAGTTTATTCCAGTCGTTGGCGTCAGTTCATTCTCAAGCAATCTACTAGAATCGATCACAGTAGATCTCATGGATTTTCTAATCGTACTACATCACTCTGTTCTGGGTCCACCCTGCCTAACTTTCTACGGAATGAGTTAGAATTCGGTTGATCGATATCCAGAAGCTCTCGTCTACCTGTGCAATCGCTCAGTTCCCACCCTCCCGCACGTTTCACTACCGCTCACTTTCAACTTCTCTCTCCCACCGCCCCCTCCTCGTCGACCTACTCTCTCGATAATCCCTTGGTCATCGGCCGCCAACCAACGCACCACCTGCAGTCACTTTTTTTCGATTACCCCGCTCGTTTCCACTGCGCTGCAAACTACTCTCCACTCCCCCCCCGCCCCCCCCCCGCCAACGTGCGAGCCCCATCCCCGTCAGCCGCCGACGGCTGCGCGCGGGGCTTCCCCTCGCGAGCGACCAATCCGCGCCCGGCCGCCGCGCCGAAACAGCCCGCGCAGTTAAGCTCACTGCAAATACACGTCGCAAGAAAACAAATCCAATGCAAATTGGAAAATATTTGCGCGCGTTACACACCCCGCCGGTATCGCTTAGCGCAAACGTTGGGCGGCGCAGCAGGTGGCACACGCCCGCGCAGCGGCATCGGGGGTGGGGGAGAGGGGCGCAGGTGGGAGGACCTCGCGGCGGGGGTAGGGGGGAGGGGACGGGATGAGGACGGAGAAGATTCCGCTCGGAAGAGAGGAATCGTTGAGCGTGGCGTAATGAGTTGAACTGTCCGGCGAAATGTTGAGTTACTGGGGGAAGAAGCGATAGTATAAGAGGCGGAGGGACGGATAGTCGTGTTTGTAGTATAAAACGACGATAAAATTTAATACTTTTGAATATCCAAATTTAATCGTGATTTGAGTTAGAACAACGAGAGTTTAAAAAATTGTAATGTATTGGGGAGGTGCGAACCTGAAGTAAATAAATTTATGGAAATGGTGAAATAACACCCATGAATCGCGATAGTGTTGAGGTAGCAAATAAGATAGCTGAATGCACCAAAAATTAACAGAAAAGGAGAATGAAGAATAAATAATTAATTAATATAAGAGAAACGTTGATGAAATCATGATGAAACGGGAAACAAGAGTGACGAGTCCGACAATGTACAGCGAGTACATGGATCACAAAAATGTTAAACTTTCCCCAACAAACATGGTATTTCTATTAGACCAACGTTAATGATGGGAGAATTCAAGATATTGAGTTGAATGCGAGAGCAGAAGTGCGTGTAAAAATGAAAGAAAAAAATCCAGGAAAAAAAACAAGGCGTAGGCGCTTAGGGAAGGCGTGGAAGAAGGAGAAGAAGGGGGGCGAGAAAGGAAACTGTGCAAAAGCGACGGCAGCGGCGCGGGCGCGGAGGCGAACGAGGGCGGGGCGGTGACAGGAGGCCCAGCGGCGACATCGGCGGCGGGGGCGGGGGCGCAGGGAACTCGATTGGCATTCGACGCACGCTGCGTTTCTATTCTTTCCGTCCGCGGCGGCTGCGGCGGATATTGGCGGGCCCGGCGGCGCCGTGGCTGGCCCGCGGTGTAATTACGGGCGGCGGCGGCCGCGGCCGGCGGCTGGGGCGAGCGGCGATGGCGGCATTAACACGCGGGGACTTTTTTATTCCGCGACGGCGAAACCTATCGGCGGCGGCGGCGGCGGCGGCGCCACTGCCCCCGCGGGGGCCGTGCGCGGGAGGCGCTGCAGGAGGCCGCGGAGGCGCGTGAGGGGCCGCCGGAATGTCCAATTTCCTGGCTCAACTGTACTGCATATTCCGTTATGGCTGTCTTCCGGGCGGCTCCTCTGGAGAGCACCCGTGTGC
>JAZDUA010001058.1:20000-231711 GCA_038098605.1 Gryllus longicercus
AAACTAAAAGAATAGGTTAATTAACTGGATAATATAAAATAATAAGATAATGTATTTTTTATTTTGCAAATAATATTTATCACGAACTGTCTGTTTCAATGGCCGTAAACCGCACGCTGCACCTGTTCACTGCTCTTGAAATTGAACTGGAAATATACAAAGAGAATAAAGAGTTTGCAAAAATATTATCCACTATCTGCAATTCAGAGTGTGAATTCATTAAAAAAGTATTCCTACAGACAGCTTATTATTTGAAAATGGCAGATTTAATGAAGTGATGTAGTAATGTAGTGAAAATTATATTTTCTTGAATGCCATAAATTTGTGAATAAAACCTCATGAGAAAATGAAAGGTATATCAATAATTTTAAAGTATCATCTCCAATAAAGGAATTTTGAGAAGTGTGGGAGGTGGAGTTAATTTACAAGTGCAAACATTCGGACAAGCAAGAACGTAATTGAAGGCTGCAGTTCACTGAAAATATCCAATAAATCATGTTTAATATGTTTATTTTCATTATAAACCAGTATAAATTGAATAAACGTTTGTTCTGATCAGGTCAGATTATAAGGTCGGATTAAAGCGTTAAACCCGGAGCAGGGAAAAGCGTCAGAATTCGCAAACAGTAACAACGGGGCAATAGTAAACTTGGAACCATTAGTTACACGTAGAAAGGCAGCATATTTATGTGCTCTCTTCAAGGCGTACACAAAACAACCAGAATGGAAAGGTGTTAGTGAAAGATTTGAGATGCAATGCTACTTAAGTAGGGGGCGACCATTCACAAAAATGAAAATGCAGAAAACAAAGAAGAGGTAAAGGGAAATTCAGTTTTCTGAACGGGACCACTAACGTGGATCATCTTTAACGAGAAGACGGGGTATCGTAACAGCACGTTCGAGAATTCGTAAACACAAGTGAAGAGTACAGTAATGCGCAATGAAGGAGCAGTAATGTGCAGTGATGCACATTACTGCAAAAAATGATGTAACACACATTGCTGCCTCAAACAGCAAGTATGAGATTCGGTTAATTTTGTATTAAGCAAATCTGTTAAACTTTTAATAATCCAATAAATTAGAATTTGGTTAATTTAGAGTACATAGAGGCACTTAAGAAGAAACATATACGTTCAATTTATGCTACCATTTTTATGGCAGCCAAAAATTTTAAACAATAATAATGTTTCAATTAATTTTTGAATAATCTATTCAATACAAATTAAAACGTTCTTTAACCTTCGATGCAGCAATAAAATACGATTATGGAGGTAATACATTCTGAAATAATTTTTAATAGGAACTGAATAATGCACCAGATAAATATCTACTGGCTATAATCGTAATGAGAATGAAACAAAACAGATCTATCTACTTGCATTTTGCATTTCCTAGAAATGCGCCATCATTTCATCTCTCCCCATTCCCCTTTTTGCAATATTTTTTGTCTGCGCTCTTTACTTTCGCTGCCTCTTCTCTGCGGCTTTTCATCTAGCTCATGTGGCGCATTCCTCTGCGCGGCGCCCATCCCCTGCACGAGGGGGCGCGGGGAGGGGCGCGGGTGCAGGAATGCAGAGGGCGCTTCGCGAGGCTCTTTTGTTTGGCGCGGGAGGCGGGAGGGGCGCCGCGTCACGTAACGAAGGGCGCGGCGTAGAGGGCGCCATCTGCCGCCGCGTTTCGGCAAATGGTGGAGAGGGGGCGAGGGAGGGGAGTCGCGTGAGGAGACAGTGGTGATGGTGAAGTGTGGATGGAAGAGGCTGGGGGGAGGGAGAAGATTGGAAGGGGTGGTAAGGGACCACATGGAAGAATAGTGAGATTCGCAAAAGAATGACATTATGGAAATTGAAAGCTAGTGTATGGACAGAGCAATGGGTGGTAGTCAGAGGAAACCGCGGTGACGGCGGCGGCAACGCCGATGACTGCGTCACGCAGTGGTTTCGGCGGCTGCCTGGAGCGCTGTCTGACGCGCTGGAGCCAGCGGCAGCGGGTGTTGAGCACTAATGGCAAGCTGGGAGAGCGGCGGCGCCAGCCTCTACGTCCCGGTGATGACTGCACAGCTACGAGTGCCCTCCGCAGTTGCGGCCCCGTTCTAACAAGAGCCTCATGTGCAGGAAAATTTGAATTTATGAGAGCTCGTTCTCTTGTTACAAGGAAGCAACTGCACTTCTTCGCGGCGAGACGTGGAAGGAGGGAAACTGCCTGAAGAGTACGTCCTCTTAATAATATAAAATATTTGCCAAGTTCCAGAATTTCGAATTAATTGAAAATGTCGTTTGTGTCTGAAGAAAAACTCAAGTAAAATACTGATTTTAGGGCATAGTGCTAAAAGAAAATATCTACTCGGACAACATAGTACTAAAGTACTTATGCCTGGAAAGTATTAACCATATAATAATTAAATACAGAGAGTGTCATTGTATTACTTAGTTTAAAATTTCTGAAATGTTTTCTTCACAAGCAGAGAATTTATCGAGAATAGAGAAAGAAGCACAAATAACTGATCCTATCAGCAACCTAGCTGTGATGTCTTCTCCACATTTTGCAAATCAATAGTTTTCATATTCAGCGAACAATACAATAAATGTATTACGTATTTTAATTTTATGTAATATATTACATAAACATTATATTACGTAAACGTATTAAAATTACGGAGCTGCAAGCAGAGAAAATGTAAGGAAATCAAGCGCGTATTAATGCTTATCTTTTAATATCCTCTATTTACATTATTAAATGAAAAGCTTTACACACCGTTCCAAGAAATTTACGGAAAAGTTACAACGATAAGTTCATAAACAAACATAGTTTCTAATTATAAACTCAATTACAGCCTGTAGTAATTTCGTTGTCTAATATCTCACAGAGCAAGGAGGAACGGCCTTAATAAGAAGCTCCAGCCGTATCTCTCCGCCGTTCTTTGTTCTCCTTTTGTTTTGCTTCTCCTGGAGGCGGCCGTATCCTTAACTAACGCTTCGATACCATTGCGGCGAAGAACAAACTGACTTCGTTTTCCTCGTGAATCGCGCAAACGGCACAAAATCATGAGGCGAGTAAACACGAGAAAAATAAATGAACACAGATAACTCAGAGAGATACTGTGAGAAATTCGTTTTCACTGCCTTGAAAGTTTTCGACGAGAAAGTAAACTTTTGTGAATTCGTCGGACCGCGGACCAAATCTTGTCTTTACGTCGCAACGTTTGATAAGGAATAAATGGATGTTTGTCTGCTTGAATACACACAAATGCAATTATGAAATTAATATCTCAAATAAGAACGAGGACCTTTTTATTCTACGATAATTTATGTAGTATATGTGTGTGAATTTAGCATTTTATGGTCGGATTAAACCGACTGCAGTTAGTATGAATTTGACATTTAGGGGCGGATTAAACTGACAGCTTTCAGTTAGCTGCTTGCAATCAGGTCTTGTTCTTATTTATTGTCCACGTCTGGGGGTATGAGTGCGTTGGAAACATGACGTTTTTCCATTATCGTATCTAGTAGACTTTGCGTGCCCGAACTCGCCTCACAGCAATAGTAACATATAGACGATTGTATTAGAAAGCTATTTTTTTGCCCCGGCCCGCGTTACAGCTCGTGCTCTGTTCATGAGCCACCTAAGACGATAATAAGAAATTGACGTCACAAAAACACATAAATTCAGGAATAAAGCAGCGATTGTTTTTATAGCATATACAATTTTCTGAAGAAATTAAATTAATAATATGATTACTAGGGAGCGTATATTGATGACCTAACATATTGCCAAAAATTATCAATAAAATGCTCTAAAAACAAAGAAAATGACGTAAAAAATTTCATCAATACCATTTCAGCTGACAACTCAAGCTGTTGGATATGCTACTGATGTAATCGAGGCTTCTTCCTTTTGTTCAAGCGAACTCGGCTTGCAAACTTTGAGTTTGGACTGTTCTTTAAAAGAACGTCTGTGCCTTTATTTATCGCGAAATCGGCCGAACTCAGAATGACGCCGATAAACGTCACAGGAACCTTAGTTTACATGTTTTTTTTAGTATATCTTTATTAGTGAACGAATGTACATAGTTCAGTATTATTTATACTACATCATATGTATTTTTATGACTTATATTTAACTTAAATGCTAATCTTACAACTAAATCTAAATACACATGAATAGGAAACTTACAGAGCACCTATGTGATTAATTGAGTTCTGAAAATATGCTGAGGAATGACTCTAATGGATATCTATTTTTTATTCTTGTTGGGAGCTGGTAGGTGGTGGCTAGGCCGTAATGGGTGGCTTGGGTTATTGTGTTTATTTTGAAGAAGAAATTGTTAGATAGGAGCGCGATATGGTCAAGTATAGGGGGTAAATTAAATTCTTTATGCAGTTGAATGTTTGAGATGAACCAGGGTGCATGAGTGGCAAGTCTGAGGAAATTATTTTGGATGATCTGTAATTTATTTATATTAGTTTTAGAAGCATTGATCCAGATAGGGCATGCATAAAGCATTAGGTGTCTAATTATTGATTTATAGGTGGTGATGGCATTGTTTAATGAGAGCTTACTATTGCGATTTAAGAGTGGCTTTAGATGAATTAATTTTATTTTGGCTTGCTGTGCTTTTACTGTTATGTGATTTTTCCAATTTAGTCTGGTATCAAGATTCAGCCCTAGGAATTTGATAGATCCATTGTGCGAGGTCCATGGAATTGGGTTATTGTTTATTAGGAGTGGTGTTGGGGTTGAAAATGTTCTTAATGAGAATATTTTGGCGCATGATTTTGTAGGATTTAGTTTGATTTTCCATTTGACAGACCATTCATCAATTTTATTAGATTACATATAGATTATCAATAGATTACATGTACTCACAACGGCTGACATTACAATATACGAGATAAGAAATCGAATAGATTACTCAGGAATTCTGTGGCGAACATTTGTTGCGCCTCGTAAATATTGTTTGAAGCAACTACCATTAAAATGATATTAATAATATTAAAATCGATGAAACCAGCGAAAAACGCAGTAAAAATGACGTACAAAGGTATACAATGACTTATACAAATGGGTAGAAATCGGCGAAAAATTCAAAAAGTGACACATAAAAATGGGTCATTTCGTTTCGTCATAACATCAAATGAATTTCTACACTAAACGGAATTGTTCCAAAGTGAAAAGAAAACGAATAGTATTTCATTAAAATCCGCCCCCTAATGATTATGCTACTCGCCTTTCTCGATTATCGCAATGTATGTCAAAATATTTTCGGAACGAAACATAACTAAGTAAAAAATGTACTTGCCAGAACGTAACAATGGAAACTTCTTTTTAAAACAAACTAAGGATATTTCAAGAAAATTTAATCGGATAGAATTTATTTCTCACTGTTGCAAATTAAGAATAATTGTGGTTGGTATGTAGTATTTCGACTTATAAGATTTTTCTCATAATGGCGAACATCAAACAGATTTAAGATACTTTATCATGTGTCTACTACACATCTGGCGCGCTGTAACATACGTCTACTACACTATGACCTTCATAAAATTATGACAGATATTCCTAAATGATTTCCATTTTCTGGTGAATCGGTTTTCCTCGTTGACTATTCTACGTCTGGTAATTTTCGTATTATAAAATCAATTTCTTCTATGGAGAGAGCCATTAAACATTACTTTTAGACTGAATTCCAATATATATTATAATGGACTAGATGGAATTATTTTTCTGCACTGCGAACCGTTCAAATGCCTCTCTTACTCATAATTATATTTATTAAGAATTACAACTGTTTATTTTTCACCTTCCTCAGCCAACCCAGCTTCATCTCCACGAGGTCCAGAATTACCCATACGGGATTTCAAGCATGAGAATTTTTGTAGGGAATTTCTATTATAAATTTGAGCTACTTAATATGAAGAAAACGTTCAATTTTCCGTGAAACATAATTTTGTTTGAACCATTTCTCTTATCCCGCAGCAGTGTGGTAACTACAAACAGAATATGAAGTTCCTTAAAGTAGTAGTGTCGTAGCGATTTTGAACTGAAGGATCGCGGGTCCGAGTCCCGCCACGGGCACGGCCACGGGCATTATGTTATTTTCACAGTTATCATAACGTTGAATCCAATAGAGATCGCTAATGACCTGGAAGTGGATGCGACCTTAAATAACAAAAAAAGAAATAAATCACACATCACAATTCCATAACAGGAAAAATCATAACATTCGTACAATGTTTAAAAAACATTCACACCTCTCTCAACACTTTTCATGCCCATATTTCTGATAACATGTGTTTTTTTATATACATCCCCATTTTTTGATGATTTTTTTAACAATTTTAATATATGCCGATTACAGCGCCATCTGCCAGCCAAAATGACATCAATCATAGGTCAAACTGGGGAAATTTCTTCCGGCGAATCCAAATCTGCAATAAAAAATGGAGGATCCTATTTAAGATTTTTTTCTTCCCCCTTCCCCACCCAGCGACACCCCCAGACAGCGATTTTACACGGCCGTGGACCTACCACCTTTCGGGCTGGCACTCGTGGTGAGAGTGGCTGCGTAAACCGCGGCAACGCTGGTTCTGAGCTGAGCTCAGCCGACCAAGCAGGCAGACAAAAGTCTCGCCACGCCCGTGATCGATTATCGAGAGCAGGCCGAGGCGAGGCGAGTGTGATCGTCCATCCTCCTTGGCAGATGCGTGGCGCACAACTGAATTATTCGCGAGGCTGCGCCGGCGCGCGCCTTAAGTCAGCGCGCGAATCTGCATATTTATCCCAGGCGGGCGGCGCCTCTTCGCAGCCCCGTCTTATATGCAAACAGAATAATCTACTCCCGTATAAATATGTACTTTGTATACATATTACTTGCTAATGTAGGGTGCGCGCACCGAATCCACGTGACGAGCAGAAAGTAAAAAGTTTGGGTAATTCGCGAACTTAAAATGTAAATCCCTTGTATGTAACCCGACGAAAACTTCACTTATTCGTGTTTCTTTTAAAAGAGGGGAAAATCTTATGGGAATCGCCGTATAATGAGCAAATGAATGAACAGAAAAAGAGGAGTCTTGGAGGAGCTTTTACGCACAACTCGGTTGACAGGGCTTGCATCGTTCGAGGTTAAAGTATATGCACGAAGCATGAAGATTAGTGAGGAGGACGAACTTACAGGAACACGGCTTCAACTATAATACTAAAATAATGAAGTTCAAGACGTTATGTGAAACTATTAAAGTGAAATAGGCTTCAAAATTTTTTAATGTAATAAAATGTAAACGCTTCCTTATTTTATCTTCGTTTGCAACAAACGTCGCTTTGAGAAACTATGCACGCATTTGTGATCAAATTTAGTTTTGAAATATATCGAAACTTTCCTGCCAGAATGTAGCAGTGTTCATTTTATAATTCTGGCACGTTTTATTGTGCTCTAGTTTTGAAAAAGCGAGAAACATCAAGAGTTCATTTATTTGTCGACGTGAAATCAAATCAAATCTGTTACGCGTTAGCTGCAAAGAAATATAGTTTCAATTTCACCTGAGAATTTTTTGTAATGAAATGTTGGCAAACGTGTCGGTATTTTATTAATAATTAAAATATGTATAGAAAGAGAAAGTTGGTCGTAATTCTTAAGCTCAAGTAAACGTCAGCCAATAATACACCGCCTGTGCGTCCCCTGCTTTGAAGCTTTCCAGTCTTATTTACTTTGAACACGTATGTGAACTGTAATCACGAATTACTAAGTCATCTGATCCACTGATTGGGAACAGCATAGTTGTCGGCTTACTATCTTTTCTTTAGAGACGCGGACTTCTAAAATTCAGCGAGTTCGTGGACAGTTTGGCTCGCTTCTGATACGGCTCACTGCTTCACATAACTCGGAAATACGAAGCTTGCAGCACATTGAAGGTTTCATTAGATATCAGTTTATCACCTTTAGACTACTGTGACTAAAATAAAAATGTTCTTCATCTCTTACTTAGACACCATAAGATTTTACTATAATTCATTTGAATTGTGTGCTTATGTGATGTTGCATTTTCGTAAGCATTTTTTCTTAAGCAATTTTCATTGCATTTTCTAAGCTCGATTTAATGCAAAATAGGCAGCCAAGTTCATTTTCTTTTAAACTTGGCGATCATATTTCTTTCTTATCATCATAACTTTCGCCTTCATTGAAGTTCAGACCACGTGTACCTTACATCCAATGATCGAGTCGCGTGCATTCACTTCTATTCTCCTAATAAATTGTAATGCACAACTGTTCAGGTAACATTCCCTTGTGCTTCTTTCACAACACTATTAGTGAATAATTTAAATATTATTTCCCCCACTGCTTGGTCATTTATTTATTGTGGCTGCGGAACACTTGTTGCAAATATACTTGTAGCTTAATTCATCGGGGAACATTGCTTAATGTAGAACATAATTGCATGAAACTTATGTTAAAATGTGTACATTTGCAAATTAGTAGAGATGCATGACATTTAGCCAATGTGACGTTAAAGTATGGTTAACCTGTTTTATTGCATTTCCATTTCACCGTCCGGCTGGCTCGTTGCGTCATAGACATCTCGTGTGCATACGTTAAGCCTGCGTGAGTCATGTCAGGTGTAGGTATAACGTATGGAATATAACTGAGTTGTGAAAATTAACAATATAATATCTGTGTTTGATGCTTAAAGGGTGTTACATCCAAAAATGGTAAATATGTGATTTTGACATAGGTGTATGTCCAAGTACCATGCCACTTTTACACTTGAGTTATTTGTTTGTGTATTTTGAGTAAGTTAGAAAAATCTCATGCGTATTGCAGAATAAAGGCGGCTACATCCAAATTTGGAATATATATTGAACTATAATGCTCTGCAATGGCTACACTACAAATGTCGACATTTTTGCGAGAAATTAAAAAAAAAAAATGTAGTATAAGTTAACTTTCAATAGCGATTTTCTCAGAAATATTATTTTGGACAACACCATTTGCACAGCGAACTCCGATAAAATAACATTTGAACTTGGTAATGGTATATGCACTCTTACTGTGATGAGCCATTTGATGGTTTGAACAAAAAACACTTACGAAAGTAGCGTAACATAGTCAAAGCATAAACAGAGCGGATATCGATACGTGGGGCGCGAAGCTCGTGAAGTAGAGACGAGTTTTCGAATAATACCGCGCATGGAAGAACACTTGATCAGCGCGAGGTACCAACTACTGTGAAGGTGCTGAGAAACTTTAGAAGTAGTAGCAGGTACCATACAGAAGCTTTCGAACGTGCTAATACGTTGGGCTAAGAGAAATACTTAAACTTTGGTTGTGAGAAGTGCTAAAGCAAAGTAATCAGACCTAAGTGTGTAGTCAACTGCGAAGAAACGTAAATGTTAATTGTCGAAATAAGTATTTTTAATGACGAAATGAAAGATTCAAAATGGCATGTAGCATGTCCGACGATGCATTGGCGATTGCCGACTGACGCCCGAGGGCGACCGGCTAACAACGCAGAAGGTGGCAGTGGATTAAGAAGGAAGTGAGCAATAGGTAATAGTTCTTCTGACGTGTAGGAACATCACGATAGATCACCATAGATATTGTCCATAGATTAACATTTTTAAAGCTAGCGTATTAAAGTAACATGGCCACGAGTGTAAAACGAGACGAAGAGTGTGTGTAGATGTAAATAGAGTATAAAAGGGGAAGCTGATTGAAAAAGATTTATTTGCGTCCTTGTTTATGGTTTTTTATTGTCGTTGAACCAATTATATGTTGTTTTTTTTGTTAGTAGATGCCAGATTATAATTGTTTGTGTTTAAAGGGTGAGTATATTAAATTTCACAAAATTAGATAGAATTTCTATTGTTCAAAGTTCACAAGAATAGAATAAACCCTTATGTAAGATTTCGGCACCGATATTCCGGGTTCATGATTTCTAGCCTGTCCGGGTGAGGCCGCGTCGTTGGTGACATCTTGGCTGTCCGGGTGAGGCCGCGTCGTTGGTGACATCTTGGCTGTCCGGGTGAGGCCGCGTCGTTGGTGACATCTTGGCTGTCCGGGTGAGGCCGCGTCGTTGGTGACATCTTGGCTGTCCGGGTGTCGCCGCGTCGTTGGCTTCTCGCTGTGACGACTGTGCGGAAACCTGCGATATGACAGGCGTCGCCCTCAGCCCACGACGCGGCTTCACCCGGACAGCCAAGGTGTCACGTTTTTACGTGTTGGTGATAGTGGTGGTGGTAGTGGTATTATTAGTAAGTGTGTGTGTGTGTGTGTGTGTGAGTGAGTGACAAAGACAGACAGACAGACAGACAGAAAGAGACTTATAGACAGAGAGTGATGTGAATCGCTTTTCATATGCACTCATACAATTATCTGACTTATTATTTGCTCTTCGTGTCATGTTGATTCATTCACTCTGCTTCGTAATATGTAGCTTTTGAAGAAAATTTTTATTACTGATGTACTGTGATTTTTTAATAACAGGGATTTCTGAATGACAAAGTACGACATGTGAGTGGAATACACACTGTCTGCTACTGCGGATAACGAGGGAGCCGGTGTTTCGACGATGCATTCGCGTAAGTTGATACTCTGAAAATTCCACCAGCCCAGCCCAGCCCAGCCCAGCCCAGCCGAGCCCCGTCGCTCGGGGTCCTCCCCGCTCGCGCGCCGCCGGGCCCCGATCGCCTGCGCCCGCGCTGGGGGAAGGCTCGGCGCACGGCGGCAGCGGGCGGGATCAGCGCGTCCACGTGTCACTGCCACGTGCTGCATGCGCGAGCCGGCGGCACAGCGGCGGCGGGGGCGGGGCGGGGGTGGGGGCGGAGCGGTGGAGGCGGCAGCGCAACGGTGAGGGGGGGGGGGCAGGGACCGCGAGCAGCGCGGACGCGGACAAGAAGGAAGAAGTGGATTCGGTGATGTAGAGAGAAAGAGAAAGACAACCAGTGCAAGATAAGAGAAGTAAAGGGATTGCTTCGGGGATGACATGAGTGTTAAAGGGTGTGTATTGACGTGGAAAGGATGCTTCTCACCTGAGCACGTAATCAAACGAACGTTAGTCCGACTAACATAGGATGACCCGTGAAGTAGCAATCACATCCCTCGTTTTCCACCGCTGAGACCGAGGTTCGAATCCCAGAAACCACACGTGGAATTTCTCGTTGACGATGCGAATTAGAGGCAAGTTTTCTAGGTATTTTCTCATTTTTTCTTCGTCTCATTTCTCCTTTCTTCATCATTCACACGTCTTCGTAATCACCACCCCCGCCCAAAGTGATCCTACCTCTCTAAGTATCTCCAAATTGTACAGGTCTCGTATTGCTCAAAAATAATTAGAATTACAACAATTATATTATTTTTTCTTAGCGAGACTTAGAATGATGGAGCAAGAGACACACAAATCCAAAAGTATTTGGTATAAAATTATTACATCCAAAAAAGGTACAGTTTGTAAAATAGATGAAGACAAATCACTGAAACATATCATAGAAATGTGTGTGTTGTATTTTATTATAAGTGCTAATTATATTGAAAATATGAATATAAAAGTAGTTCTAAAATTAAAAAATTGTTTAGGAAGTTAAAAATGTTTTCTGTTATATTCAAGAATACTTAAAATGAATATCGTATATTTGTAACGATTAATGAATATTGTAATAACTTTTAGAATAAACATACAATATATTATTGTAATATAGGTCTAAAATATGTTATATTTATGTATTTAGTATAATTTTAAATGAAGGGTGAAATAGTCATGTCAAAGGATTTACGCAGATTGCATGAGAAATAGCACAGTAGGCAGAGTTATTTAAATCGTTAACTCTTTATTCGTTCTTTATTTCGAAAATACATCACTGAATTTGTCTCAGGATTCATAATAGTTAAAATAAATTACTAAATGTATTCAGGATTAAAACTAACTAAACCGTTTTTTGTTCAAAATCTAAAATAAATTCGTCCACAAACAAGCATAACTAAAATCACAAAACGATTTCGTTATGTTTAATGGAAAATAAAATTCGGTTACTGTGTTTTCGAATCTGACGTGCTGTCCCGTGAGCGCGAAAGCCTACGTTGGGGAACCAATTGCGGAGGCGGCTAAGCACCAACGCAGGTGCGGGAAGGGGGGGGTCGGAGCGCGGGCGTCGCTGTGGATCAGGCAGGCTCGCTTCGAGCCCACGTGCGCGGGGGTTGAGGGGGTGGAGGGAGGTGGAGAGGGTGGAGGGGGTGAGGGTGGAGGGGGGAAAGCGCGGCGCGTGGACGGTGGCACGCGCCGGGGAATTGGGATTCCCCTCGCGACGTCAATCTGAGCCGGGGATTTGGCGGAGAGTGGAATCAAACAGGTTGACAACTATGCCGCCATTTTTTGTCGACTCGGGCGGAGATACGGGAATCCCCTAAGACCCCTCTCACGTGTCGCACCCACCTTTGAAGTGTTTTCCGCTGGAAAGGTGGTAATCCTATTATCCGTCTTTTTGCTTCAAAGACCATGTCTATGTCTATTTCTACACAATTCTGGTAATACTACAGAAGAATGAATTATTTCATTAAAAAATTGAAGTTTTAAGATAAATCTTTTCCGTTAGTAAGTCACAGCAAACAATGAACATTTACCTTCTCCCGAACAAATCTCAGGAAACCATCAATAAGATCAGACTGCTACTTGAATTTTCCCAACTTGGTAGAATTAGATATATTTATGTAGCTAGGGCCAAGATCGAATTATGAAGATTCGTCATCTTCGGTACGAACACTCGGTTTTCTGTGTCAATGATTCTGAAGAGACAACGGTGATGCCAATGCATTTCCACAACCGATCGGGATTTCGCAGAGATTATCCTACGGTATTATCTTTGAAAACATTGATGTCGGCTTGTGAATGGAGTTCAGTTCTTCAGTGGTTGGCAATAAAAGGCCGATGGGATATTTGCATTTCAGCAAAATGAAGTGTTAATAAATCTATTTTGTTTCTCTCAGTGGGACTTTAGACTTTTGAGAATAGATTATTTATTCAAGCACAACTGATGTTGATGCACTTGCATGCCCGAGGAGAGGGGGTGTAGCCGGCACATCGCTTTGGGACCCACGAATCTCACAGAGGCACATGGAGGTCTTGGAGGATAATGAAGCCCAAAGTACCCCATAATGTTTAATAAAACTTGAACATTTACTTAATTATTTCAACTTTATATCTTATCTTTTTCAATTTCGCAAGTAAATGTATTTTGAAAATTAAATTACGTGCAAGTCACATCATGCATGCATCGTTCTGAGACACGGCGAATCTGCAACAGCGGGCTATTGTGACCAGTTGAGCGCCAAAGGATATGCTAAAGATGACATGGCATTGCGAATTACTTTTTTGTCGCTTATTATATTATAATGTATTATTTAAGCTATAAAGTTTCAAGAATCTCTCTGTTGGGGTTTGAAGCTTCCGTGCTTAACCCTTTAAAGCTCTGTCTTACGTATACCACATTTCTGATAAACTCACATTTGCACCTTTTGCACCAATTTGCGAATTTTATTTCTTCAATAGAGGGTCTTCAGGTATCGAAATACTTGTTTTGACATTGGCGAAATGTGAGAGCTCGAGTTTTTTGTTGTTGGCGACATTCTAAAAACCGCCTTCCATGGTGCTGGCAATTGCGAATTCTCAAAATGGGGACAATAAAGATGTCATCATACGTCGGTGTTAGAATCTGATTTTCCAACTCTTGCGTATTTCACGAAAAACATTCTGTCACCTATCCTGAGGTCTCACTTACATTTTTCCCACACTTTTTCGCGTGCATCAATTGCCTTTCTGTTTTGCTGCGAAAACCTGCTTGTCCACGGAGAAAAAGTTAATGTCGTCACCGAGCAGCTTTAAAGTGCTACTCTTAAAACATTTTTTTCTCTCTGCAACGAAGTTAGTTCTTTAAATAACTCTCATACGCACGCCACGTTTGATATACACACTTTTAGCTTTTAATATATGCCAATGAGAACTTATAATTGTGTTATATTTAATTCACGGCAAATTTGAGTTATTTTTTGTCGCTTATGTGTTAACAAAGGGAGGCTTCCTTAATTAAACATGTAAAGAACTTTTGACATTTCTGAATACTCGATTTAACAGAGATCGCTAAAGCATTTACGCTTTTGACCAAGGTATATTTATGACATTTGTCGGTTGAAATATTCATCAAAAATCGCGTTTAGTTTATTTAGTTATTTATGTTGGGCGTTAAAAGGTGAGGAGAACGCCCAATACAGACCATTCATTACTATGCATTGTCATATAACCCTCAACCAGAGGTCACAACCCGAAGACCGCTCTGCAAACTTCCCCAACAATCTCCATTAAACACAGAAACCAAGACAGCGATAAATGATAGATAAGACTATTTCCCAAACTGGGAAAGGCAGAATGGCAGCACAGTCGGAGCCATTCGCGGCGTCGAGGGCGCGGGCGGGCGGCTGGGCGTGCGCTTGACAACAGTCAGAACGCTCCTCCGGCGAGGACCCGTGCTATTGGCAGCTGCAAATGGCCCCTCCCCCACCCCTTCCGCCCCTCGACGGCACACGCCGTGCGACCGCGACCTTCGTCTCCCGCCATCGGGTCACTGGAGCTCCTGGCTGCCCCCCCCCCCCCAACGAACACATACATTGCACTGCTCCGGATATTCTGCCCCTTTGGGAGGAATTATGACCTATTTCTGTGTTTGATTTCGTCTTTTAATTTCGAGGTGTTATTTACTATTCATGACAAAAAACTGCAAGCTACTGTTTACAGTTACTGTTATACACACACATTCCATCTCACTGTTCTATTTTATTCTGCTCCTCCTTCATTTCGTTCAAAGCCTTATCCCGTCAAAAACCCACATCCCTCTGACTCACTCTTTGCACTTTACGTTAGCTCATTGGTTAATGCCCACATACTATTACCGACAGCCTTATCTCCACCCAGTAGCTCTGCTCCGTGAGTGCCAAACAAAGCCCCGCTGGTCGCAGCGTCCAACGAACCCCCCTTCTCCCCCCCGCCCTCACACTCTCCTGGATTTGTATTGGCAGCATGTGTCGCCAGCGATTGTTTTCCGCCAGGGGCGAGCAGCGACAGAGAGGGAGGCTATACTCACAAAAAATAAAAAAAAAACTATATGTTATCAAGTTTTAAACGGTTCGCTGACTCAATCCGTCCGAGCCAGTGGACAAAAAGTAGTGACAACTTTGAAATTAACTGGTTCATTTCGGCTTCCCCTTTCACGTGTCGGCGCGGCGGCCTGTTTCGACAGCGGCCGCGGAGGGGGAGGGGGAGGGGGAGGGAGGTGATGCGCGCCTGTTTTCGCTGCCCGCGATAAGCCTGGGCGTGCCTCGCACCCGCGGATGACGCCCAGCGACGGTTTAGTGAGCGAGAGTTGAACAACGCCATGAGACTACGACGCACTGCACCCATAACTCTCGGCTGGCTGGGATGTTTCAGTGAGAACAGCCGTTGCAGCTGCAGCGTCTCTGACCGGGAGATCCCAGCGTCCAATCCGTCCAATTTTCGACTTTTGCTGCGTTCTTCACAGGTGAATTCAACTCTCTGAAATGTAACGTTACTGGTCGGTTGCTATGATCGGTAGTTTTACGAAGTGTCTCAAATGAATATACACCAAATGACGAAGAACTATCCTAAGAACCACACAACTTATATTTTCTCAACCTGGTCCCCTCTCACACTTTCATTGAAATGCCCTACATTACCACACATATCGGGAGCTTAGATTGCTTTATTTCGAGTTTCTGGGAGCGTGATATAATTTAGTTGTTAGCCCCATAAATGAAGGACATATTTTATCGAGAGAGGTGGCGGTGCTCTGGGGAGCTTACCTACAAGGAGATCCTCTGCAAGCTGACGTGAAGATCGACTCCGGATGTCACTTCCGACGTGGAAGGAACGCCGCCACATTCCGACTCTAACATGCAATACACTCACTACTAGTGACCCACTAATGACGTCAGACTTAATGACTAAAGAATTAAACGCGCCGGAAAAACGCTATACTCAGTCAGTCGACGAGTAATAAAGTCAGGAGTGTATCACGAATATCTCAAAGGCTCTTACCTGTACAGATTACTCCATCAAAAGACAACTTTATTTAATCATTGAAATCATATTCTTAGGTTCAGCTGTAAATATTTTTATTACAAATGAAAATGAGAAATTGTGTAAAATCAAGAAACCACTTCAAATGACAATGTACGACACGAATTAAATACATTGACTCACTGTATAAAGCAATTTGGCACTTTAAATGATGCAGTGCACATCTTATTAACAGATAAAAAATTGTGAAAACTAGATCGACAAAATATTTTGTAAAGATTGTGGCAAATACGTGTGATAATTTCAAGAACGTATGGAAAAGCTATTTTCTGGAAATAGGGAACTACTGAATCGACATTTCCTCGTCCCTCTAATTTACTCAATTTTATAATTGACTTCCAATTTTCATTGTTGCAAAGAGTAAACATTAGATCTGGTAAACGCCTACATATTAAATGATGAAATAATTAAAACCACCAATTAAGCAGGTTGCATTAGCCTTGCGAGACAGGCAGTTAGTCTCTTAGAGGAGTTAGATATTCTTCCTTTGTCATAGATGTCTTCTTTTATTGGTCCTTTTAACTAGTTCACGTGCTTTTGATACATTTATTTTATCATTTCAAAAGTTAAATAGAGTCTTTAAATATTACTTAAAACTAAATTATGTTTCAGGTCCTAAATAAAATTTTTCAACTCAGATTTTATGTATAATCACCAGATGCATACAATTGAATATTTGATTGATTATACAACATACTTCTGTCGCCTTTTAAGTTAATGAACATTATCTTTGAACTCTTCAATACAAATATTATTGACCACGCAGTAAGAAACTTCACTCAAGTCCTAGCGACACTGTACCCTTGTTTTACCGTCTACTCTACCCCAGTTGATCAATAGGTTTTAGGTATAGAACTGTTTTTGAGAAATGAGTCATTCTTAGTTCACTCTTACAGCTCCACCCGAGGATCACAAAAAGCGTCGTTATTTTTACTTGAATAAAACCGTATTCCACTTTATATCCCTAATAGATATTTACTGCAACTTGCCCTACGAAGTTCATGGCATTTTTATCGCTCCGTCACGGTGCAATTAACGAGAGAATTCCCTACAATCTTTTTATAGGATAATATCGACACAAATAGGAACATAAAGAACAGTATTAATTTAGTTCGTTCCGGAGCGGTTGGATCCTTGATGACATCGACATCAAGAGGCTTTAGTGGAGTAAATATTGAATCTCATATTTTTGAATACACTCTCAATTTGTTGGATAAGACGCTGGAAATCTTCCAATTCGGAAATTGCAACGTATATTTTCCAGAGTATTAATGGTAATTTGATCGTGAAGAGGCGGTGTATTGATTACAATGAAACTCAACTTAACCACCTGTTTCTGTGCTGTTTAGGAAAAATGAGAGAATGATGTATGTTTTTGTTATTTAAGCGGTAATTATTACATACATAATTGCGAACTTGATACTAAGTGGCTAGGCCGAAGGCCTTTGAGCCATAGCAACACCTTCATTCTAACGCGCTCTAACCTTTCGAATTCTGGTATTCACCCAAATGGTCTCTTCATCAGAACAATGCCACGAAAAACAATCCATAAGATGCGCCTAAGGAAAGAAACCTGAAGGAGGAAAACCTGATGTCTGAAGCCAAGTGCATGCTAATCTACCAAACTCTTTGTACATTATTTATTTAGTATTTCTTTGCATAGATGTAACGCATTCTCCTTCCGTCTGTAAACTTCTTCGCACGTGCAATGAAGCACAGCAGATCGTCCGCACCCTCACCCAACTTCTCGCTTCCATCTCGGGCACCCACTCCCATTTGTCCCCTACTGGGCCCATTTGATGATTTCACATGAGACTTATTAAAAAGAAGCAGTTCAAGCAGTGGTACTGAGTTGGCCGAAATACGGTTTAATTGCACGAAATTCTGTTCCCTTGACATTTTGTGGCATTCGATTAACTATTAGGCCCACGTGTTACCAACCAAGCGATTTCCCATCCAGTAGATTTTTCAAAGCCTTGACGCTGACGTTGAATAGACCTGTACCGCATCAGCTGTATATCAGTGAGTGGATTTTGAGAAATATTTATTAATAAATTTTCTTTTAAAATCTCGTATCTAAAAATTAAGCAGAAACATTGAAACTAGTGGTACTAGAGAATGTCACAGGATTTCCCGTATTAGTTTTTCTATTTCCATTGGTCTCGGCTAGCTATTCGAACTTGCCAGATGCCATCAATCGTCACCCAAAGTACATTTTTGGAAATTTTCTTAATTTTTCGGCTACCTAATTGTAGAATTGAAATATTATTTTAAGAATATTGAAGAACAGTAAAACCTCAGGCTAAATTGCAATACGTACATTTTATACGGAGAGGGAGTAGTACACGTAGTAAAAGAAAAGGTATGTAATACTTGGAAAATCGATTTCGATATTTCAACCGAAATACACTTTTGGGGGTCCTCTGATACCTAAAAAGTGTTCTTTTTTTTCAAAACGTCTGTCTATCTGGTGTACGTAAACACCACTAGCGCCTAAACCATGTGTATGATTTATTTTCAAATTGAAGAATCTCCTGTCAATCTATCCTCAGTCGACGCCCGGCTGTTTTCAAAATCAGCCATTAATTTATGGGAGTGTGTAAAGTCACTGGGACATTTTCAAAATTTTCAGAAAGCAGTTTTTTAATTAATTAATCCTCAGAATGGCAATAAAAGTATGTTACATTCCATTTAATATCATTTGATCCCTAAAAATATTACTGCGAATTGAATAAAAGAAAATAAATTTAATAAAAGGTACATTAACCATATTCTACTGGATATTTGTATTATATTTTTTATTTTTAGCAGCGCTGAATATTTAGAAAGCGGACTATTGCTACTACAATATAAAATATACTACTTGCTACTACAATAAAAACAGTAGAAGGCGCAGAGAAATACATAGTTTCATTTCTTTATGGAAATGGCAATTAAATATATTCTCTGTAAAGTGAAATAAACAAATATAAATTTAATTAACTTTATCAAATCTTATTTGTATAAATATTACGT
Organism: Gryllus longicercus; assembly: GCA_038098605.1. Classification (NCBI taxonomy): domain Eukaryota; kingdom Metazoa; phylum Arthropoda; class Insecta; order Orthoptera; family Gryllidae; genus Gryllus; species Gryllus longicercus. The sequence goes on from JAZDUA010001058.1 coordinate 39,143, forward strand.
CTGTGTAATATTAAATTGAACACCTTTGGCACTTTTTAATTTGAATTTAATCACCTGTGGAGGTCGTATATATATATATATATATATATATATATATATATATATATATATATATATATATATATATGGCAGAAAGTAATAGTAATATGTGAATAGATACTTCTTTTTATTGCTCTGTAAAAGTATATTGATGGTAACCGTCTACTGCTGATTGGCACATGTTTGAAGGCAGATGCGCTTACAGTCGAGGCAACAACACAGCAAGAATACATTTCTATTGTATTTAATTTCTCAGAAACATCTCAGTGTCCCACTTTATGTCTTACCACTCTTATGTAGAACTTTAGAGAGATTAGGTTGAAAAGAAATTTTAAAAAAATTAAAAAGGTCAACAAAGTACTTTTTAAGTAATGAACTCAAATGATGCGTCAAATGGTAGCATCTTTTGTTATTTAATTTCTCAAATCAATACATTTCTGTTACATAAAAAATGATTACATTTAGTAATGCTAGCATTTTTCCGACAATTCTGAAAATTAATAATCTCGAAAAATAATATTTCGGAAAAAACGAAAATGTCTCATATTTTTATGTTTCATTCTTTATCGTTTCATATAGTATACTCTTACACTCTGTACATAAAATCTTCATAGATTCTATACTTATATTCTATTCAGAAAAAATTTAAAAAATCTGGGACATCAAGGTCAAATTTTCCTAAAATGTGTTGTGATATGACGTGGAATGACCCATATGCGCAACACTTGAACAGTTATCTAATAACTTATACTTTATGAATAACCCAATTTAGATACCAGTTGATGAGAGGAAAACTCATATTATATGTAGCGTCAAATTATATGCCTTCAATTCATTTCACACTTTTCTCATAAGCGTTCCTTCTGAACGTAACGTGTCATCTTTAATTTGCAAATTATTAAATGACAAGGAGTTAACTAGACTGGAAGAATCTCCTTTGACAAAGTTTTCATTTGCATTAGGAGTAAGAAAGAAGTAAGGAAATTATATCATCTATTTGCACAACTTTCGAGAACCGAGATCGTCAAATTGACTCGCCGAATCATCCGGACATGAATAATTCAATGCGTTACCAACACGTCCACGCCGACAGCCCTTTTTATTATTTTGACGAGTTGGTATTATTAGTAGGATTTTGCGAAGAGTATTTGAAAAAAGAAAATCTCAGAAACCAGGGATATATTCAGAAGATACTAGGGAATGATTCACAATAAGCGAATGATTTATGAAAAAGGGTCACTGAAAATGGAAGAAAATATCAAATACGAAAATAAGGGATTCATGTACTTCATTATAACATTTTGGGTAAAGGAAGCATCAAAACAGAGAACGCGAAGATTCACAATAGTTATTTTGTTGGAGAGCCTGGTGACAAAATATTTACTGCAATTAAATCTGCTGTTTGTGTGGTTAAATTCGTATCTGTAAATTCTGTAATGATTTTTTCTTGTATTGAAAGAATTTGTTCCTTTACGTCATCGAAAACTGAAATATCTTGTATTAATGTGGATTGGCTAATACAAAAATATAATTACGAAGGTATTACATAAATGTTATGTCAAAAAATAGAACAATAATGAATTTCAAAAATAAGGAATTGCGTGAAAAGGTAATGAAATGAAATTCGTTAAAGCTTTTCCTTAAAGCCACGTCTAGTAAACACACAATTAATGGGCTGCTATCGTTAGTAACTTACACGAAAAATACATTTGTAATGCACGTTATGGTTCATATATTACGTTGCTAGGGATTTTATAGAGAATTAGTTTTCAAATTCTGCTCTAAATCTGTGCGTTTGTGAACAAACGAGCCAAATAAACATAAAATGAGTGAACGTGCTTATCACGCAACATGTACATTCATAGGTCACCAGGAATTGACGAACGAGCAAATGACAAAAGGGACCAAATCGTTAGTACGCGAGCGACTGACAGGTTGGAGGCAGAATCGACGAGGCAATAAACGCGCTGCCGTTACACGGAAGCATGGGCGGGGGTGCAGTGCCCGTCGCCCACGTGAGGAGAGAGCATGGAGGAGGAAACGGCTCGCGGTGGAAAAACTGCAGTGGCCGACACGGTGGGTTGATTGTTTCGTGATTCCCGGCACGTCAACTACCAGGGTCATTAGTTCCGTTAGTGAAATGCATCGGGAGGAGGCGGTGATCTTTCCCCCGCTGTAGGACGAGATCCGGCGTCGACATACCGTCGGCGAGCGGGGTTCCCTCAGCGAGGTATCTCCCACCAACGGGGCACCGCCGCAGCGGGGACAAGCTCTAAGCTCCCAATTGGTCTCCCGGCATGTGTGTAGTGCGTGTTAGTGTAAGTGCGTGTGCAAGGGGACAGGATAGGGCAAGGAGGAGGTAGGAAAGATCGCGCGCGGTCTGTGGCCCGTTTGGTAGGGTACTGCCCCGGCATTCGCCTTGAGAAACCACGGGAAACTGCCGATCAGAGCAGCCGGTCGCTAGAATTCCCCTTCAGACAGCGATTGAATTCGGCCGAGCTAACAAGCTAGTCGAAAATTCTGCCACCGTCGAAATTCGAACCTAGGACCTCCCGGTCAGAGGGACGGCAGTGACATCAGTTGATGCCGTGAGCCACCTCTCCCGGTGCCGACATGGAAAGAGGCGAGGAAGGTAGTTCAATTGAAAGAAAGATGGCTTGAAACAGAAGAAAGAGAGAGGAATGGCGAGAGTTCGGAAAAGAGATGGGAAGGAGAAAGAGAGGTTGAAACTATGGAGGATTTATAGCGCCAACTCTAAGATGGATCTGTTAAAAAGATAACGAATACAGAACTTACGGAAACGGTGACTGTGAGAGAGTAGGAACATGACAGAGAATGAAGCTTTGAAGATGGAGAAAGCAAATCAACGAGACTGTAGGTCATTTAAGGGAATGAGAGCCTCGTTTGTGGGTAAGAAGAATGTATTAAGTAATAAATGTATGAATGTGTGATGAATGAATAATGTTCTACCGTGCGAAGCAGAGAAATATTTTATTTTGTTAAGAAGACGCGGAGCCTAGTGAAAACATTCATCCCAGAATATATAATTAATAGTATATTTTGGAGTCAATTCATCATTATCCATGTTCTCCAACTGAATAGACAATGAGAGATTAAGGTATCTTTATACTTAAAATACAATCAATGGAGAAATATGATGTAGCAAAAACAGAAATACTCAAAAACATCTGCAAAAATCCTATTTTGTTGTACGTCACTACGCAATCTTGCAAATATAAACAAGTCTCACTGAAACATTGTCAGGAGTGTAACTCAAACTGTGCTGTTCGCTTACGAATCTTCTAAACTCAAATACTACATTTCAATGCAACGTGATTACAAGGATTTGAATAAACTACATGAAAGTGAGTTCGTATTGCCAGAATGATGATTCACATTCCACGGCAGTGATCAAGAGAAGTTACTGTGTCTTCTTTCTAAAAATCGCCAATTTATTTTCGCAGTCCATTTTGTGCGTTCAGATGGTTCACAGTACGTGCGTTCTTAAAAAGTAATCTAATTACTTTCTTCCATCCCTTAGACACACTTAGATCCCTTCCGACTTCACCAATCAAGACAAATCAGCCCTCATTCGATATCCTGATATTGATCTCCTGGCGGGTAAAATTATTTTTTTGCAGATTCTTCTAGAAGATTCTAATAATTTTCTCTATATACTTGTTATTTGATGTGTTTAAGGAACTAACACACGTCTTTTGTGACGTGGAACTACAGAGGGGATCGACAGGCTATTCAATTCCTCTCAACAAGGAAAAACGATAGGCACAACTGAAAGGTTCTCGAAAAAACAGCATTAGTCCAAAATTGAGATTATGGAGTTAGTGATGCCACCTTGTATTGTGAACGTTTATGCAATATCGCCTTAATCTAAAGTGCATTACTCCCAAGGGAATCGAATGAAGAAAAATAGGAGATTCTCGAAGAACATGTATGTCTAAATTGTTTTCGAAAAAACAGCATTAATCACGGAAAAATGAAGAAAACAGCAATTGGTGTGATGAATGATAGTTTCCATCAGCTCTTTCCAGTATTTTAATTTAGTTTATTGCGGATTATATTTCACCTAGACTATATTCAAAATGCTTTCTAAGCGAGATTAACATTGTAATAAGTAAAATAATTATAATTTTATTTTTTTAAGTTTCTTTGCGCTGATACATGCGTAAAAGCAAATGTTATTTTGACGTAATCTGCAATTTTTAAGCAAACATCACATATGTCATTTTTTTGTACTTTGTCAAATATATTATTTAATTTACTCCCAACTGAATTTTATTTTTCATGCTGTGTAGAAGCACTGCTGTGCTATATAAAATTCCACGTACAAATTGGATTTTTTAACTAATGCTATTTTCGAGATTCACTTCAATTCTTAATCGGTTCTCTCTAAGATATTTTGGAACAATCCTAAAAATCACCTGCTTTTTGATAGCTTCAATACACCAGCGAGTACATTGATGAAACGTGAATTAGTAAGCTTGCTTCAAGAAATTTACATGAATCGTTACTCGATTCATCCGTTTCACAATAATTAAACCAAATTTGCAAGTAAAAAATAAACAAATATTTTAATCGATTCTATTTCACGTAATGTTCTGCGCCCAAAAATGTGGTGCAAACCAAACACATGTAATGCGTTTCAAAAATTATTTTTGATTATGACCTCGAGAAGCATGAAAATATCCACGGTGGGGTTCCACGCTGAGCTAGTACAGCGCTATTCCCGTGATGACACTTGGCCAGATAGCGCGTGCGTGGCCTCCACAGCCAACGAAATTGGGAGCGGGGCGCCCGGGGTTGAAGCGCAACGGCAAGGGAGGGGGAGGGGACGGTGAGCGTGCTGCGGGGGCGACGTGGGGGGGAGGGAGAGCCGCGCAGTTTTAATGACGCATTTAACGCCGTCGTTCAACTATTCATGATATTCGACACACCATAACGAGCGCGACAACGGCCGCGCGACAAAAAGCACTTCCGCGCGCCGCTGTGTGATGTGCGCGAGCTGGGCGCATCAGGCCACGCGCGAGGCAGCAAACCGCTCGCCCTGTCACACGATATATTGATTGACTGACTGATTGATTGACTAATCAATCGATTGATTGATTGACTAATCAATCGATTGATTGATTGACTAATCAATCGATTGATTGATTGACTAATCAATCGATTGATTGATTGACTAATCAATCGACTGACTAATCAATCGACTGACTGACTAATCGACTGACTGACTAATCGACTGACTGACTAATCGACTGACTGACTAATCGACTGACTGACTAATCGACTGACTGACTAATCGACTGACTGACTAATCGACTGACTGACTAATCGACTGACTGACTAATCGACTGACTGACTAATCGACTGACTGACTAATCGACTGACTGACTAATCGACTGACTGACTAATCGACTGACTGACTAATCGACTGACTGACTAATCGACTGACTGACTAATCGACTGACTGACTAATCGACTGACTGACTAATCGACTGACTGACTAATCGACTGACTGACTAATCGACTGACTGACTAATCGACTGACTGACTAATCGACTGACTGACTAATCGACTGACTGACTAATCGACTGACTGACTAATCGACTGACTGACTAATCGACTGACTGACTAATCGACTGACTGACTAATCGACTGACTGACTAATCGACTGACTGACTAATCGACTGACTGACTAATCGACTGACTGACTAATCGACTGACTGACTAATCGACTGACTGACTAATCGACTGACTGACTAATCGACTGACTGACTAATCGACTGACTGACTAATCGACTGACTGACTAATCGACTGACTGACTAATTGACCGACTGACTAATTGACTGACTGACTAATTGACTGACTGACTAATTGACTGACTGACTAATTGACTGACTGACTAATTGACTGACTGACTAATTGACTGACTGACTAATTGACTGACTGACTGATTGACTAATTGACTGATCGATGATTTCGTGTCTCGCGCGCGGCCACCGGTATGGTCATTTCTCCTTTAATGGTAGGGGCATTTTTTATCACGAGAGGTAGAAGTGACTTTCCCCGCTGGAGAGTGAGATTCAGCGTCAACCTACACGTCGGCTTGCGAGGGCTTTCTTCGCCAGGTATCTCCCAACAGCAGGTCACTGCCCCATTAGGGACAGACAAGAACTGTCCAGATATGTGTGGTTGTGTAGTTCATGTAAGTAGAGGAATAAGATCTAAAATATTAGTTCATTTCATGATTGAGTTTAACATAAAATAAAAGTGTTTTTGTTGTATTTTGGGTTTGCTTAATTTTCTTAGTTCTGGAGTATTTCCTGAAAAATTAGTGCGAGAACTGTTCAGAGATGTGTGGTAGTGTAGTTCATGTAAGTAGAGACATGAGGTCTAAAATAGTAGATCATTTCATGTTTGAGTTTAACATACAAAAAAGTGTTTTTATTGCACTTTTGGTTGTTTAATTTTATAGTTTTAGAGTATTTTTCTGTAAATGAGTGCGAGGAGAGAATGTGCACAGGTAATGCAAAGGTCCACGTATTTGTTCTGTTGTTGTGAAGATTGGGTCGCGTTCTGTGGTAATTCTTGAGTTCTTTCTTGTCGAAAGACGAAGCAAACGCACTAAACATGTCATTTACCTGGACCCTTTTTCAATTCAATTATGTCACAAGCAAACATAAAGTAATTAGGTATTTCTTAAATAAATACTACTTGCGTTAAATCCACAGTGGTTGAATAGTGTGCCCGCTCTCGGAATGCGCTCGGCTGCCTGCCCGTTTTCACCACAGGTTTGTACCTCTGGCGTCGTCCGTCCCGACAGTACGAGGTTCTAGTTTGCGAGGGTAAGTGGGCGTGGATAGTAACCGTTAGCTGCGGGAGGAGCTAACTCGAATGAAATTTCTGAGCAACAGCTGGAACAAAAACGGATAAGAGTGCGCGAAAGCGTTGCGGCACAGAGGTCACGCAGGAAGGTCAGCCCAGACACGGAGCTGTCGCAGGTGGGATGAAGGCGGCGACGAGGACAGAGCGGGGCGGGGGCCGACGAAAGCCCTCGCCCTGTTAGAGGCAATCTTCGTCGCCCGGGCCCCACGTGACCTGTCGCGGAAGACTGATGACGCATCTCAGGTGCGCTGGGCGGCCGGCATCTGTCCCTTCAAAGCAGCCGCGAGAGGAGAAAGGAGCGAACGAGGGAGGGATGGAAACGGTGTAAGAGGAGGAGAAGAAACGGACCACCAATGGGATTGGGCGGAGGAAGAGGAGGATGACGTGGAGGCTGCCGGTGATAGGGGCCCCGAGTGCAAAGTATATGCGCGTAGAGGAGAAAAAAAGGATAATGAAAGAGAGTTGGTTAATTCTTAGTTTAGGGTACGGTTCACGAAAAAAACGAGTCACGATGAAAAAGATTCGACTTTCGGTTCATTCTGCCGCAGTGCAATGTCTTTGTACACGCATTGCTCCCGCCAAGTTGTAAGACTAAATTACTTTCAAAAGCAAGTTTTCTCGTTTCGCCCGCCCGGATCCAAGTAACGGCGAGGCTTGAGACTTCGGCACTCGCGTTCACAATAAAAAAACATAGAGATGTACACCGCATAGCTACCAATTAACGTTTATAAGAAAGCACTTTAATGGTTAAGTTCACTCTCGGAAACTAACAAAATTCAATTCAACACACACACACACACACACACACACACGAGTACACATATGCATTTTAGAATTACACTTCGGACATTCACATTCCTTTCGCAAAATATCATACTTTTGGCACAATTTCATTAACATTAATAGTATAATCTTTTTATTTATCATAAAAAACACCTGTTCAAAACCTCTGTTGTGATCACACTGGCTTCCAGTATTGAAACCTGTACCCAGATGCGGGAAACTAGCGTTCTTGCAATAAAGCTCGGGTTAATCCGAAGTGAGGCAGGAATAGAGGAGAACGGCGCGAAAGTATTTTTTTTACAAAATATCAGCTATTTGACAAAATAATTTGAACACCATGTAATATAGTACTTTTTTTGCACGTTGGCGCCACTGCGGACGTGTAAACTCTACCAAGTGTGATGGAGTGAAAAGTGTGATATCGCATTCTCCGAAAGAGAGCAAATCGTTCGTGTGTGGTTAGCGGGGGCGTCTATAGCTAAAACATCTAAACTCTTTCACGTTTACAAGTTACAGTGTCCACAGTAATTACAGCATACACAAAATAGGGCAAAACGTCATAGGCGAAGAGAAGTAGTGATCGAAAGTCGACGTTAGCTAATAGAGACCGACGAACATCAAAAATAATTGTGGCCAGATAACGTAAAACTACCACGGAAAAACAACAGGAGCTCAACACTCACTTAATAGTAACACTGTTTACACAAAAAAACAAAGAGCTACACAAAGCTAACATTTATGGAAGAGCTTCAATTGCGAAACCATTCATAACGGAGGCCAGTGTAAAGCTGCAAAAGACATGGTGTGATGATTATAAATCCTGCACACTTAGCAACTAGAAGAATGAAGTATGGTTTGATGAATCATCGTTTAAATAGCTTCATACAAACGGCTCGGTGTATATACGAGAACCCTAAAACAAGAATACGATTCGGCCCGCCTGCTTCCTACAGTCAAGCACAGGGAGCTTCCCATACCCTCACAGGTCGGATTACCGCGAATGAATATCTCAACATCCTCAATAATGCAGTGCTTACAATGAGTAGTCCTTTGTTGCCCAACACTGCCATTTTCCAAGATGATAATGTGCCCAAACACACAGAAAAAGAATGATCAGGCATGGTTTAAAGATCATCAGAATAACATTACACATCTTGCCTGGACAGCACAATGGTCAGAACTCAACAAAAATAAAACTTTACGGACGTTTTAGAGCAGATGAGAACCAACTTTCCAGCTCCGACATTGTTGAAACCATTGGTGAATGTTTTGGTACACGAATGGGAGAAAAGTCCGTAGGGAACCATTCAGACTTTCTACGAATATATGCCCTGAAGAATTTTGGTCGTCGGAAAAGTGAATGGTCCAACTCTTTCATAAATAAAAAATGTTATACTTACATGTAATATACGTAAATGTAAATGACGTTTGCACATGTGAGTAAACCGCAGTATAATTAACGGTGATTATGAAATGTGTTCGTTTAGTGTGTTAGGTTACCTTAGTAATAGAATCGTCAAAATGATACAACTTGTTTGGCTCTGTCTTCTCGGGCATTTCCAGGTCATCGGTGAGGGCCTTGATTTCAGCCATTGCAATTAATGGAAAACATCATTGATGACATCCAATGCAAAACTCATTACGCAAACAGACAACTCATCTTCACTCACTTTCTTCGCCCCGAGTGATTTAGATCAGGGTCAGCATGTCTGTTGCCACTGCAGCGGCGGGGATTGGTAACTGAAAATAGGTCGAATTCGGGCGCTGTCTGGAGCAGAATTAGAGTAACGGTCTGCTCTACTCAGTAGGTTTCCGTATCTCTCCGATCGATTTTAGGTAAATGCCGGAAGAGTACCCTGGCAATCGGATGACGGATCGCGCGCGATCTTTCCTTCCTCTTCTTTGACCTTTCTTTTTACACACACACACACACACACACACATACACATACTTTGTTACTATATCGGGATTCTAGTAGAAAGCTTAGAGCTTCACCCAGCTGGGACGGTCTATCTCTGGGAGAAATACCTGAATTGAAATCTGCAAGCCGACATGAAGATCGTCACCAGATCTCACCATAGACCTCGAGAGTAACACCGCCTTTACTTGGGTTAAAATATTAACTACACTACCGTGACTAATGATCATAGCACTTAACGCACCTAAAACAGCAATCAATCCGCTGGGAAAACTAGTACTAATGTACTTCTACTTCATTAAATGAGCGATTCCATACATGATCCGTGAATCCACGTGCTTTCGCAATGTGTCAACAAAGCGCACGTGGCGGAGCGGAGCGGGGCGGCGGCCTGCGCTAGCCACAGCGAGCGCGGCTTTTCTGACGTCGCCGCGCCGCAGCCTTCTTTTCTTCCTCCTCCGGGGTCCCTTCGCGCCCGGCTGCTCCGAGAAATCTCGCGCGGCGACGGCGGGTCGCAATACCGCGATGGACAAGATTAAGCTAATGACAAATTGCGGCGGTGGCGGCGACGCCAGCGCGTTGAGATACCGCCAGCGCGTTGAGATACCGCCGGCGCGACGTCCGGGCGTCTTGGGCCTCCTGGGCCGCCGCGACGATCCATCAGCGCAGCCTGGCGGGAAGAAACGGCGCGACGCGACGCGGGCTTCCGCCAACAGGTCACCAACGGAGGCTAGGTCATTCGACGGTGCGTTGCTATTCTTCGATTTTCCTGTAGTGGCCGTTGACACCTCCTGCCTTATAAAATGAATTTTTTTAATTAATTCGAAAACGTCCTTCTCATTGTGGTTCGTGGCCTCTGAAATGTGCTTTATACTGTTAAAAGGATTCATTTTATAGGGCAGAATGTGTAACAATAACCAAGAGTCATTGGCCACTATAGAAAAATCCAAGTGCAAGTGCGATGGGGCCTTGAAATGTAGCGCAAGTTTTTCTTATTGAGAAAGTAGTTCTACCAGTGGCGGCTCATGTACGTTCCTTAAAAGAAGAAAAGAAGTACGATACGTAAACAATTTCAAGCGATTCATACAAGAAATTGCATTACTTGGGTCCACTTGTAATGGGAAAGATCTATCAATTAGCTTCATCCGGAGCTTCTGTCAATCCAATTTTTAAGATTACCCTGGCTGCTCAGGTCCATGCCATCGAAGTGCGACATGACTCGAGACCAGAATCTTATGTTAATACTTAATCTTTGTCTTTATAAAGAGTACAATTTTCAAAGTTTCATATTGGCGAATCATTTCAATTTTGTCACAAGATCCTAATTCTTCGTTACGTATTTTCACATATTGGTACCATATTATATATTTTACAAATTGTTTCTGATGTCATATTTTTTTTAAATGACTACCAATTGATTAATTTTCAAAAATAACTATTCTTACAAAACAGCAACTTTTTCCTGCAATTTCATAATTGCATTCCGGCGACCAGATGTTATCCACGTGAAAACGTGGCCTGATGTATGCTGTCTGTTTTGGTTAACCTCCGTCTGCACTGCTCTCGGTATCTAGGTCGCCGCGACTGGGTCACAGCGCCAAGGAAATTACTTTTAGCTGTGGAAAGAATTAGTGACGTCTTGTTTTTTAAACTTTTTATCCCCAGTTTCAAGAAACATTGGTTCTCGCGGACGTGTAGCACTTTGAAAATAACACAATCCCACAAAAATATTATTCCATCACATCAGGTTTTTGATATAGCTTCCAAAATATAAAAAATGAAACATTTTTCTAAGCGAGGGGTCACACCATGTTACTTAAATGTTTTTGCTCAAACCGAATCTGAAATCCATTTAACTTCGTCATATCAGATTTTTCACATAACCTAAAAAAATAAAAAAAACTTTGCTTGGAGGGAATGATAGTGTTCTGGCGCCCACGATTTATGCAATCTGCCACACACCAACGTGATGAGTGGCCAATGCTACCTTCTCTATCAATTATACTTTATCTCAATTTAAAATTTCAGGTCTGATGAAGTTAAATAGGCTTCAGATGCGGTTTCAGCGAACCCAAAATCATATAGATAACATGATCTGATCTCTTGGTTCAAAATATATTTCATTTTTATATTTTTTTGAGATTGTCTCAAAAACCTGATGTGATAAAATAAAATGGACATCGGATTCGAATTTAACGACCCCAAAACATAAACAAAACGTGGTCTAATCCCCAGATACGAACACTTTTTTGTGTGGCTGTGTAGCTTTTTTTGTGTGGCTGTGGCTCCACAACAGCGCGTACTTTCACGCATTTCATACCATTTACGTAATATTATAATACTAGCATACCCGTGCGAGAACTCTGACATGGTAATTCCCACCCTTTCCCTATCCATTAGGAAGGAAAGTTGCTAATGAAACGTGTGTTTTTGTTAAAAACCGTATAAATATAACTTCGTACTTACAGAATATCAAACAAAAATTAAAACAATGCAATTGACGTTGGAAACAAATTTCAATAAAGCTGTAATCAGTATTATAGAGTTACTATGTTCTTCGAACAATTCACTCTTTCACAAAACATTTAAAATAATTATTCAATCTTCCTTGACAGTTAGCTTTTGGTTTACCTTGATAGACAAAAATATTCTTGAGAAAATGGAGTAAAGGCTTCCATGCGAAAATACAGGATCGGGTAAGTACAACCACTCTACAATATTATTTATCTTTCCTGGATTTGTTACGAGAAACAGAGAAGGTTTAGGAGGGACAGGATGCTGGGGTGCGAAAATTAAAAAAAAAATTGTGTTCTAAAAAATATTGAATTATTTTTTGAGTTCTTAGGTACCTGAAAAAAGTATTTCCGAGAAAAATAACCTAATAAAATTAATATTTGCACCTTTCAGTAAGAAATAGCATTTGTTACAATTAGAAACAATTCTGTTCTTAAACTGCAATTAGACTTCAATTCGGTACATGGGATTGTTGCTCCACGATGTTTACGTATTAAATATCTTAGCGAACCGGCACTTTAAGTTTCATATTAAACGGTGTATTATTTACAATATGAGTTTACAGTTGAGCATTGATGCACAGACTTCCAGATACCGGCAACATTTAAATCGTGGGTCTGCATTGTGATCATTGGCAGTTGTTGAGTGACTTGCGCTATTCGTTCTATAATTTTGAATTTGGTTGCTTTTTTAAATTCATTCACGTAGTATTGTAGGCTATCGCGTTTTGATTTTTGTTGCCTATTTACTTCATTCTATTTTACTTTAGTTAATTTAATAAGTTTGTTTTTTTTGTGTTGTGCCATAGCACAGGTTTTCCCTTACATTCTCTGCGTACCCGTACGAGAACTCTCGCATGTTAAACCCCACAATCTTTCCTCTCCTTCTGTTTCCACTCCAAGAGATAAAGTTGCTAACAAACCTCATTCATTTGTTTAAAAATGAATTAAGGTAACATCCATTGTACTAACACAATATCAAATAAAATTAAAACCAATACAATTGACGTAGAAAAGACATTTTCACAAAACATTTATTCAGTATTATCGAGAGATTTCTTGGAACATTTCATAACATTCCCTTAAAAATATTTGAAGTAATTATTCAATTTTCGTAGACAGTTAGCTTTTCGCTATTAGTGATAGTCCAAAAGCCTTAAAAAAGATTTCTTACTCTTCAGAAAGCAACGTGTCTGAACACGCTGACTTGAAAGTTTCACCGAATTATTGCTGATAACGAAAATACTGCTTCATGTAAAACACAAACCAAACCTAACAAGACACGTCTTCACTCTTTACTGTGCACCCACATCCCTCCACAGAGGTACTTGTAGACCTCGGCAAAACGTTAAACGAATGTTTTTACTACACGCATAAGAAACAATATTCATCGATGTCAAGCAACTATTAACAGTACTTCTAGTTGTTGCTGCAAGAGCGAATTTTGAATTATTAATTTGAATTTTTAATTTTGAATTAATATAGGCCAACTTGGACGATTTGTGCATCCTGCTTCAGTAGGTTCCAGTACTTTTCTTGGTGGGGGATCAGTATTTTAGCTGAATCCTAATTTTTATCCTGGAGGGTTGTTAGCCCTGGGTGTATGAATAAGGATATAATGATGATAGTAAGGCATGGAAGGACGGCACACACACATACACAATTAAACCCATACCCGAGGCGGGACTCGAACTAGGTGTCTTCTAGTTGGAGTCCGCTACGGCACTTCTATCCTAACGATCTCGAAAATTGATAATAGAGATTTTTCCATAATGCAATCTGTTCCGATTTTGAAATTAAGTCATATTCGATTTTTCATAAATTCGTGTAATTTTGCGCGAATTAAGGCCATTTTTAAAAAATATTATTTTTCTTAAAAACCGTTCTAAATTGTTTCTTTAAATTTTCCCCTCAAAAGTAATAAGGAGAAGAATTAAAATACATGAAAATAGTATAAATATTAAAAGAAAGAAGAGAGAGGTATATACAGTTCAGATAGGATAAGTGGTGGTGTAAGAAACATGACACATCATAACCATTCTTTGCAAATTACTCGCACGGAATTCGAACAGGGGCCATCGCTCGCGTGTACTTGTTGACTTCTTCGACAATAGTCCCAACCCAAGATACTCCCGTGCATCAGTTCGCTCTCGTATTGGCCCCCCGCTGGAAGCGCGCCTCCGCCCCCGGCGCTGCCCCAATCACAGCCGACGCCGCTGCGCTCTGTGCCCGGGCGCCGGCGGCAGAGGCAGAGGCCGCTCTGGAGCCGCGCCGGGCGGCGGTGCGCATTCCTGCGGCTGGGGGGGGGGGCGATGGGCGCAGGGCGCTGCCCCAAATCCTCTCCGCAGACGGAGCAAAGCCCCCTCATCAATCAAACGGGCGCCCTGGCCTCGCCCGTGGGCGCCGCGGGCTGGGCGGGGCGGCGCGCGCGCTGTGGCGGGAAGCCGCTGATTATGACGATGGAGGAAGCGAATTCACGGACGGCAGCAGTCGCCGATTTCGGTACGCGGAATGAATGGCGTTGAAGCCCCGAACGAACACTGACTTGGTTGATATCGATTGTTGTAGTTATCGCTGGCTTATTGTATTGTTGTGGAATGTAAGAGACAGCCTTTTTACGGTTTCCCCTCTCCAAAGAGACAGCCTCAACTTTCCATCTCTCAATTGGAATAAACTAGTGGCGCTACAACAGCACATACTTTCACGCTATATTTGTGATTTAATTAATTGCATTGTAATTTGCTTTATTTCCAGCACACTATACACGCAAGCAAGGATTATTTCACATGTAAATTGAACATCCAAAACTAAAGGCCATCCAATATATCGCATTATGATTGCATTCGAAACGACGATTAACCTATGCCGATCTCTATGTACAATCTTCCCGGTTTAACAAAGTTTAATATACCTTTTTATTGAACGTAGAGAAAAACCGCTTTATCTTATATCTCCCATCACGTCGCTGTTCAACAATAAACTTCACAAATGTCCATTTTCTACAAAGTGGAAAATAGAGAAGGGGAAATGACAGAGGGGAGAAAAGAGAGAGGGAAAAGGAGGGATGAAAGAGAACAGGAGGAACGGGAAATGAGAGTGGGAAGGGGAGACGGACAAAGAGAGAGAGGGAGGAAGAGAGAGATAGAGGGAAAAAGAGATAGGGAAAAGGGAGAGAGGGAGTAAGAGAGAGAGGAGCAAAGGGAAAGATCGAGAAAAGAAAGAGAGGGGCAAGAGAGAGGGGGAAAAGAGAAAGGGAAAAGAGAGAGGGGGAAAGTAGAGAAGGAGGAGAAAAGAGATTGAGATAGAGAGAAGATCAACTTCTGCCAGATCCTGCTAGATATTTTGAAACCCACAGACAGTATCGACGTTCTTTTAATAAAAATAATTCCTGTTCTTCAAGGATTTTTCTTGTGGTTCGTAGTTGATGGGACATCTGTATATTTTTCATTAATTTCTAGTTTGTTTCAATAAATGAACTTGACCATTTTTAATACTGCAAAGTACGAGACATTCGACTGATTGGGAGTCCCTATGGGTCAATATTGCGAGCGCTCGCTCATTTCCCGTGCATTTTAGTACTGCAACGACACACAGAAAGCATCACAGGCTTATTCGCACTGCTCTGGATTGTCAGAGTCCTGTCAGTCCTTGGCGAATTCAGAGGGGAATACCAATTTTCTTTCTTTATTTGAAGCTCACATCTCATTTTTATGAATTCGCACGTTATTGAAACTACACAAGTTCAGTCGAGTCTCGACAGTATTTAATAGATTATTTAGGAGGTTTGGGAATTTTCATTTTATATTAGGTTTGATTAATCAAAATAGGCATTCGAGGAATGCAGTTTATTTTGTCAAAAGGTTAACCAACTTGAAAGACGGTCCTTTTTTCTGTTTCGAAAGATGCCCAGATATCCCAAGGGAAATATTGATTAAAATGCAATGAAGTAATAGCTCATTTCGAAACATTGGTACTTTGGAATAATAATATAGGAGTAGCATGTGATATTCACAACGAGAACATTAAGTAACCACATTGGACACTGAAGAATTATATGTAAATATTACGATGTAAATATTAAGGCTTAACAATGTTCAAGATCGAAACAAACGACAAATATTGGACATTGAATATTCTCAGAAAATAACAAAATAAACATAGTTATGATTTGGGACGTGGAATTTAAAAAAAATATGATTTCTTGAATTCTGGAAGCGTCATATGAAGAGATACAGGAAAGATAGACAATCAGTGGTGACAGATTTTAGTAAAGGCGTAGGCATTGAGTGAAGATAGGCAATTGTCAGGAACTGAGTTGTTGCCATTGGTAAAATTACTTACAGAAAGTAGAAGCCAAACGGAGGTGACTCTTTCATCGAAGCCGTAATTTTGGCTGAAGGTATTTTATCCAGGTCTTGAGCATTTGAAAGACTATCCGGTCGTCGTTGCGAACATTTGAGGGGGTATCTGGTGGCCGTCAAAAAGCACATGGAAGGCAATTTGGTCGTGGTGGTGATTTGAGCAGACAGAATGTTTAGTGGCAGCTGAAGCAGTATCGAATAGGAATGTCTGCTCGAAGCATTTTAAATTTCTATGTACATAGTTCATATTATTTAATAATAGATTTAGGGGTATTAACATTCCTCAAATTTCAACTTCAAGAAAGAAGAGCTGATTACCTTTGGTCGTAGAGATTCGTCGAATAATATATGAAAAAAAGAGTTCACTTCGGCAGTGCGGTCTTCGATGACACTAAAACTTTTTTATTGCTGAATGAGATGATTACACAACGCTCAGCCATTCGGCTTTTCAGTTGTTAGAAGCGAGCATTTTTAGACAAAGAATATGCGTAGGAGGTGGCTACAGCGACCTCTCTTAAAACATTAGAATGTAGCAGTTCGAGAATTAAAATGGGGAAATACACATTGTTGACTGTTGATGGGAGGATAATTTATTTTATTATCTAACATCAGCCAGATTACGGAGGAAGATGTGAAAGGGGAGTCGGTTACGAGGTTCTAATGGTTGCTCTTTGCCTAGATTGAAATGAGATGCACCGGTAACTGAGGGAAGATTTTGGAAGAATATGAGAAAGTTTGGCGATATATGTTAGGACGGGTACTATGGCTACGTCTTTGTGAAGATTTGCGTTGCTTACCAAGGGGCGTTACCTGCAATTCTGAGAACCTTATTCTAGAATATTTGAATTTTGTTAACTGTTTAGGGGCGGCGTTACACCAGACTGGACAAGCATACGAGAGTAACGGGCGTAGAATGACTTTATAGATACGGAGGGTTGAATGAAGCTTTCATGCGGAGTGACGGTTGATTACTGGCCAAAGAACATCTAATCGTCTGTTGACCTCATTTACCTTGGAGGTGACGTGTTTTTTTCATGTCAATCTGGTATCTATTAGGACTCCTAGCGGTTGTGGAGCACCATGGTATTATTGTTGAGTCGAATTTTAGGGTGAATGGATGACATCATCTTCACAAACCCTTAGCATCACGAAAGCTTCAGAACGTAAGATTACTTAATCCTCCTTGGCAAAAAAAAAATATTGGAAAAATTTTACAAATACGTTTATTAAATAACAAATGCCCTATTAAATTTGATGGTTTGCCATTGGTATTTATAAGGGAAAAAATTGTGAAAATAATCATAAAATAACATTAATAAATACTGGAATTATGTCATTGAAAAATAAAGGGTGCTTTTTAATGGACTCCGCAGATCAGGTATTGTGAGTTTTTTCAACAGAATAAATTTTCAATAATTACCTTGTCCGTAATGGATGGGACCTAAAAATTGCACACTACAAGATAGTATACATTCGTGAAAAATCACAGGTCTTTCATTATTGCCAACGATACTACGTTAGTGACATTTTCGAAATAAAACAGTATTATTTCATAGTCATCAGCAAAACAACTACTAATTACAAAAAATATGGAATGAAATAGTGTAAAACGTGTCGAAACAATACTGTTTTTTTTTTTGCAAAAATACTAAAGTGATCACTGTTTACTATTTGAGTCCTAGTCCATTTTATTTGGTTCTGTTGTGCCAACTGTAATTGTCGCAATAGGGAACAAATGCAAAAACTCGAAGGTCCATTAGAAAAATTGAACTCGAAACAAAGACCACTGGAGGAGTGTAAAATTGTCACGGACTCTACGCATAAAATTATGTATGAAAGGTTTAAATGCAGATTTTTATTAAATCTAGTATTGATGAATTTTTAAGAGCTGTTTATGTCTAATTATACATTACTGTTCTGAATATTGGAAATTAATTTCCTGACATTTGATGAAGGAGAAACCCTCATTTTTAGAAGCAACTGCCGTCACTGTTGTGAAATTATTTTTAAGCAACAAGATTGTCACGGAAACGAAAACATTGCAACTAGGGATGCTTTGAGATATAGAAAGGAAACAATTCTTAGTCCATTAGTGTGCAACGTTATCATCTGTTAACAAAGTCCCGACTACGGCGCAACGGCATAGTTTCAATATTCGGGAAATAATAAAAAAAATATTTCTTCAACAAACGTAAACATCCTAAACGAAACATACAAGCAATTTTTTTTTATTCCTGACAGAAGATGACGATTTACTTTTGATCGCTAAAGCATTGTATACTCCTAACCATCGTGTGTTAATGAATTACGTCGGATCTAATCTTCGTCTAAAACCGGTCCCTACTGAAATTGACGGGGCATATACAGCTATGTTCTAACAGCTTTGCTACTTTTTGTAGGAAAATGCTCATATAAACTACGGTTGGCGCTTTGGAGCTTTAGTAGTATAATTTAGCAATTAGTATAATTAGTTATAATAAGTTGAAATTTGTTATAATTGTTTTAATTAGTATAATTTAATTCATCCACCGTAGTTATCTATCTGGGCAGATCCTCATCTCTAAGTTCAAATTACTCAAACGTTTAAATAAATCAATACATTTACTCCGCCGTGTCAAGTTAGGTAATTCATACAGTAAGCAAAAATTTACATGGTATTGTAGACTTTGTCAACGAAGATTTTGGCAAACTATATTGAATGTGAAAATGGTCACTTGAGATAACGTTCGCTTTCACACAACAGAGTAAAATGATAAGAAAATATGAGGCGTTGACTACTTAATCTTGAACCCGTCAAGTTCTCATGACAATCATCCTACTGTTTGTCCCACTTATGTTGACACATCGCTAAAATTTTTTGAAGAGATTTTTCCCAGCAAATGACCTTAAAATACTCAATCTATCAGCACGTCCTGATCGTATGAGAAGTCAGTGATTTTATCTATAGAATAACACTCCAGAAGGACGTCTTGAAATTTTTAAAAAATTATACAAAGGTTCAAATAATATCAATAGCGGCTGATGCCCCAACAAACTGGAGGTTGCAGCTCTATCAAATGACGTAAATGTAATTTCCAAAATGTAGAATAGTAATATCTATTAAAATGTCAGCAATTCATGTAAATTACTTAAAACCAAATTTAATAAATGTGTATTGAAACATTACTTACATAAGTTTAAACGTAGTGTCCGTGTCAGTTTAATTCTGCTTCCGCGCACATTGTTCTGGCATTAATTTTCAGTGGGCCGAAATGATCTTGTATTATGCATTGAGACAAATGGCTGTAATATAATTCATACAGTAAAAAATAAAATGGTTACGAAAATAAGCCATTGTCTTTACAACAAGCCACTATTCAGCTCTTTGCAACAAGCACTACTTTTGAACAGGTTTTACACAAATAAAATTATTTGATTTAAAAAATTCACTACCCTGGTGTATCTTGTATTATGAAATATCTTCCGCATACACTCGTGTTCACAACATCCCTGACAGACTGTAACCCAACTGTAAGTGCTACCGGAAATATGAAGTCACCGTGAGAGATAAAAGTGTCTTCTTTCCAAAAAAAGCTAACTTAATTCAAAGCATTCATAGTCAATGTACATTTTGAATGAAAACCCTAACACCGAATGAAGATATATTCTCCAATCATGATAATGCATTGAATAGCGCCAATAACACTGGTCAACGTCAGTTTTGTAATAAAAAATATGAATTCTGTTCTTAGCCAAGACTTGCACACTGAATTCGAAAATGAAATCAGTTTTTGCCTTCCGGGCTCAGTTTTCTTATCACGCTACTCTACATCAACGGAAATCCTTGAAAACGCTGCTTATTGGTTATTTGTCTGCACATTCAATTAATTATTCTGCTGTTGGAATTGTTCAGCAACAATCGAAATGTGTAAACATTTCCCTTTGTACAATAACAAAATTCAATCTAGCATAAAGTTCCTCTTCCCTCTTAAAGAAAAAAATTGACAAATTAACACAACTAAAATACAATTTACAATTTTTAACACTTTGACAACAATATAAAGGGAGCATCAAGTATAGTTTGTAAAAAAGTTTGTAAGTGAGCACTCATTACACAATTCACGTAAATGGGGGCTTGTTGCTCTCTGCATTTACTTTTTAGTAATGCAGGGTCTAATGACAGCTATTTACACTAGAAGATGTCATGACACGCAACCACTGCACATTCTCATTAAAGGGGTGTCTTGAAGCACTACGGAAATACTGTCAAGATCTTCCTAAGTCCTAGCGAACTGGGCGAAGTGGATGCTTGATGCTGCAGTCATGGTAAGTTTGTGGCGAAAGATAAGGAGGAAAAAATAGGAAAGACGATCATTACCGACCTTTTTTCAGGGCATTGCCCCCACCCAATGGCGCAAAGCTTGCAACGGTCAGTGGGCTGGTGACGTCTCCGCATAGATCCGGGTTCTTACACGGCAATGTAGTGCAAGAAACGGACGCCCGCACACCTAGGCGCAGCTGCTTCAGTATTCGTTTCTCTTCTTCGTTTTCACCACGCTCACCACCACTCCCAATAGCTCACGTTTTCGACCTTCCTCTCCCGCGTCTCACAGCCTTCTCCTCCCGTTGCTCCCCACCGCGTCGGTCGGCACGGATTCTACAATTCAATTATCTAAGAATATATATAAATAGGGGTTTCTAACAAATTGCAGAGGTCACTGCGCGCGCTATTTGAATGTAGCGTTGATATCAACCATAGACAGGTAAAGGTTACACACCAGGACATTTCTCAAATGGGAAAGCATTAACCACGCAATTGGGAGTTCCAATGTCGTGCGACCACTGGTGGAACTTAACAAGACATGTTCGTGAAGCGAAGTATCAAGCAAGAAATAAGGAAGAAAATATTTTTAGATATAATTCTTCACTTTTCTAAAACTTCTGTTGTCTATTTTAATGCATAGTATACAACTGGATCTGTTGTTATTAAAGCATATCATTTTGCGAGATACTTATAATACATATGGAGACATACACATTTACGAAAACGATCATCACATGAAAACTGGGGCCGACCCAGAAATTCTGAAATTAGATCTGTATTGAAAGGCAAATTATCTACTAGCAGCAGCGTGTCTTGTTCTTGTTACAGAAAATCGTTTTTCGTAAACCAGTGTAATTGACTACTTGTGTACTTCCAATAACACATGAAATTCATAAAATTGAGTTGCAGCTAGAGCCAGACGAAGCAGAAATTCGGTAGATACTGAGATTTCCGGGAGCCCCCGCATCATAAGCACAGGTGCCAACATATCGGCCGCCATCCTGCGCCCTTCCACAGGGCGTAATCGCGGAGATGGTCAGCGCACGAGTTAATGTACAGATCGAAGGCAGTGACACAGTGCTATACCTAGGAGAGCACCAGAGAGCGCCATTTGGGCCCTTTTTGTGTTCGAAATGGTTTCATATATATCGATATTTCTGCAATATTTTGAATATTAAATATCAATAAAAGGAAAATTCATATTAACTTATTAAAAGGTATTTTTCAATTATCTGGGAGTTGTGCATCACGAGCCACCACTGAGAAGTATCACAATAACGAAAGAAGTTAGAAGTGATACTTGTTTAACTCAGAAAAAATATAATTAAATTCTGATTATGGGCTACCCATAAATTACGTAACGCAAATTTGGAACATTTTGAACACTCCTTCTCCCTCTTATAATTCACCTGAAACGCGCGATTGAACGCGCTTATAATTACGTAACGCTTGTGACAACGCCTCCCTTGTAAATGCAAAAAGTGAAAGTAAATTATAGCATAGTAAAAACAATTTGTGTTTATTTTACTAGTGTTGTATATTAGAGTAATTAATGATAATTAAAGTAGAAATTAGTTGGCGATGCTTACTGCACCTCACAATAAGACTGGGCCAAGTTGTGAGTGAAGGAAGAATGCTAGAACGAGAAATGGTTCATCACAAGCTATGCACCCGACGTCGTGTATGATGCAAGAAAGAGTCTGCAGCGCTAATTTAAAAGGATTCCAAAATTTACATCATATTAGTTTTTAATATTTTGTTCGCAATCTTACAGATTCAACACAATTTTTTTCCATTTATTGCAACACTTTACGACTAATAACTTTATATATTTTTTTAAAAGAAATTAAGTAGTTAATATTTTAATGTTTTAGTACGTGACTAGAAAAAAGAATTACTTCAGCAAATGTTGAAAAAAGTAAAAAATATAAATATCAATGTTACGAATCCCTTTACCATTATGTAACGCAGCATAAAGCTGCCTCTGACTCCCTCCCCCTCTTTAAAATTACGTAATTTATGAACGACCCCTTATCACCATTTAGTATTTGAGATGCTGCTTTCATTACTGATTTGTTCATGAGTACACTTCATTTGGAGTAAAAATCCATAGATATCAAGAAAAACAGATACAAATCTTTCATATGTACATTTTAATTCCAAGAAATGTAAATTATCGAAATTCAGTATTTTAAGGAAAATCGTCATACGAAACTGTAATAACCGCGCCGTTTCTGCGCAGTACAAAATTGCTCAGATTCACTTTCTGCACTTAAATTAGCAGAAAGCACTGGAAATCTGAGACCGGCAAAATTAACATTTCATAAAGCACCCAAAAACTAAGAATTAAACTCATCTCCTTAATCATATCTGCAACTTCCATGTACCCATCACATTTCCACTTACCCAAATGTAAGCTATTTCGGTCGGATATCTCAGTCGCCATAATTTTGTTGGATCCTACGTTACACCAAGACTACGTCGCCGCGCAGGGAGGAAAAAACCCAAGGCGGTGAACGCGGAGAAGTAGGTGCACACGGCCTCAAACCGCCTCTGTGGTCAACGCGGGGGAGAGCTGATAAGAGCGGCTAATCCAAACTGACAGTTTCTTAATCCCGTCTGCACCGCGCGCAGGTGATACATTATTCATTAGGGGGAGGTGGGGGGGAGGGGTTGGCGGCGGGGTCCCTCTGCCGTCGCCACGACCCTTGGCGGCGCGGTTCGCTTGCTCCAACCGGGCTAAATTTTTAATCAAAGACAAGAAACTCCAGATCTGTTCGCCCCGACTTTGTCGACAACGGGGATTATATTAGAGCGGAGAACGTGCAGCGCGTGTTTCACAGCTTTGACCGCCAACGAGGATGAAAGCTCTTTCATGTAGGTGGGTAATATGGCTCGGAGTCATTATCAGATCCCGCCTCTGAAGGTATGTGGTGCCCTGTGGTGCATAATTCAAAGCGATTTTTTTGTTCTACAAGAGAGGGGTATTACATACAACCGCGGTGAAGAGTAGGCTCATTAAATAAACAGTGTAAATAAAATACATATTTTGAGGGAAAACTTTTCATTTTAATTTGTTTTCTTTATCACACATATTTCGTAATCATACGTAATCATTAGCCGATTTTACGTCGTTTCGAATTTTTGACAGAAAAAATCTTATTGCTGGGCCCCGGCATCAAATCATGTAATTAACAGTAGTATCATGTTCGTTGAAATCCGAGATTTCTCGAAAATTGCGAAATTTGTGGTAGGAAGGGGTTCCTTCAACTATAATATTGAAGATAGAGATGTTTTTCCTTACTGAAGTTTGTTCTTATAAAAGACAGATCTTGAAATAAGGATATGTTCAATTTTTCAAATACTCGAATCGTTTTCGTGGAATTTTGCGTGAAATGAGACAATTTTAAACTTATTTAACAACTTTTTCCTCAAAAAGTCTGCTCAACATGTTTTCTTTTAATTTCTCCTCGGATGTAACCAAGAATGGTAACAAATACGATGCTAGACCTATTTTCTGCAAACTCACCGTATTTTCAAATATTGTGAAATATTAACTTTTTAAAACTATAAAATTGAAGAAAGAAATGTATGTTGTAAGAAATCAGATTTTTAAAAAGATCATTCTGAAAAAAACAGTGAATTTCACGTAATTTATTTGAATTTTATGAAATTTCAAGTATTTTCTCCAAAACCAGGCCAATTTTTTTTTCAAATTTTCTCCTCGCATGTATAAAAGAGATGGTAAAAATACGGTGTTAGTCCCTTTGTTGTAAAACTCTCCGTATTTTCAAAAATTGCGAAAACTGCAAGTTGGAAATATTGGGTTGAGACAATTACATTTTTAAGCGTCGCCCCAAGTTCGAACAACACGGCGCTTCTGTAGCGTAGGGACAGTAAATTATTTCAGAATATCTGAGTTCGAGTCCCGTACTGGAAAAAATGTTGGTTGAAAACATTTTTGCAGATATAGGTGGGCCACGTTCCCTCTGCGGTTGGAACGTGAAAAATCCTTTCGCCAGTGAGAACAATGGGCAAAATTGACCCAATAGTTATTAGAGGCTATTTAAAGTACTAAATATTGTTTAAATAATGCATCTGATATAATGCATAAAATATATCGCAATGTTTTAAATGTCTCAGATTACTGAACAAAAAATAATAATTGAAAATGAAGAACAAGGAAATATAACATTCTGTTAATAATTGCACTATTCATAAAATATCTCTGCATGGCAATCATAATGGAAGCATTTTTACAATAATTTTTACGTAATTGTTTATGTTTTATGGAAGCTTTTTTTTACAATAATTATTTTTGACAATTTTGTTTTTTATCCTTTCCGAGAAAGTGTTTTGGGTCCTACAAAACTTCAAAATAATTTGCATTTCTTATTCCCTAAAACATCAATTTTATTTATGAAAATTAGACTGGAGGAAAGTAAATGTATTACTTGTACTAAATATTCTACTCTATACAAATATACTACTATTAAAAATTTAGTATCAGTTTCCTGATCCTTAGATTCAGGTTTTATATTTTTTGTTCAGAACTATGAAAACTTTCTAGTTCAAATGAATATTTCCAACTTCATCATCACTTAATAAACAATAATCATTTTATAAAATATCGTATATTAATTATATTTCTTTCGGATACTATGCATTAAAATAACTTTTGGATGAATCGGTCATGTAAATTGAGAAACGTAAACAGGTTAATGTGTCCGATTAACCCATCCACAACTTTAAGCGGGAATAACATAGTCTTTTTTGTGACAAACTCAAACTAATGGTAATCATTCTTGCAGTAAATTTCAATTTGAAGATAGACTGTTGGTAAAGTTAAGAATAAATTTCGTTCACTTAATATACCGCTCTGTTGATGTCGCTGGGTCAGATAGACCCAACGTTCCTAAAGCCGGGATGAAGTAACCGAACAGTTAGAAATGAGAAAAAATAAGTGCTGTTTTAGCTTCACATGTTTTAGAAACTCACATACAGATGTAACAACTCAAAATACGTCTACATTTATTTGTAGTTGTTTTCTCTTCTTCACTAAGGGGATTATTATCCTAAATATTTGTTGGGAAGTAATGTTTCTTGAATACCTGATAATACTGTATCTGATGTTTTAAAATAAACTAGAGATAAACCAAACATCTACCCAAAAGAGTACTAGATCTTTGTCATTAACTTAAGAATTTGCTTTTTATTTGTTTTGTAAAGTGGAAGGTTAAATACTACTAGCGTCAAAACGTTCCCGGATTATATAATTATTCATGTAATATGTATTTGATAGCCATTTATTTTTTATTGGCCTTAACAATTTTCCGTCAGAAATTTCAGTTGGAACTGTTCTCTCAAATCTTCACAAACATTTTAACACGCCAAAATGTAGTCTCCTGAAAACAAAGAAACAAGAAAGATTCTTACTGGCGATCTGATAAGTATTGCTGATCAAAATAATAATAAAATAATGATTTTTGAACAATATAGTTGCAAGAGATGACATTTGGTTCTGTTTGTACTACTAGGTGTCTAAACAACAATCAGTTCGAGTGGAAATCCAAAATATCTCCTAGGAAACATACCTTTCCTGAGGACACAAACAGAGGCAAGTTATACTGGAAGTTTTCTTTGACGCCCAGAGCCTCGTCCACAATGAGTTTATTCCAGAAGGTCGTACTTTAACGAAACGACTGTGGGTGGAAATGCATCGACTCCTCAGGGACGCAGAAAGAAGAGTAGGTCCGGAAAAGTGGGCCCAAACCACCTGGCTTCATTTGCACGATAACGATAACCACCATGTCGATCAGTATTGGTAAACAATTACCTTGATAACAACAACATTACTGCTTTGGAGCATCTCCATTCTCCTCAGATCTGTCACCACCACTCTTTTTCACTTTCTCGCCTTATGAATTCTTCGTAAGAAGAAAAAGTTATGATATCGTGGGCCAGAAATCGCCGAAATTTCGCTAGAAAAAATATTAATATTATTCAACGGCTGAAGGGGTGAGATTCGTGAACGCTGATGACGTTTCAGCAAATGCAACGACAGCACTATGAGTAGTGTCGCAAAATAGTTTCCAGGAATGCTTCCAGTCACTTTATTCGCTCTAGCAGAAGTGTGTCACTGCGGAAGGGAATTATTCTGAAGGAAATGTATAAATTGCATTGTGGTATCTTCTTTATAATTTATTATTAATTTCCGGAAACTTTTTGAAGCTAGTTTGTACTTGTAAGTTAGCAATTGGGTTGCCTTTTCGCCTCGTTTAATTAGTACTAAATCCTTAACATATAGATGTATTTTGTTACGACTTTGACACAACACTGATTTGTTCACAACACTATGCAAGAACTACAATTTTTTGACAATTATATTTTTGTAATTAATATATCGTATAATACCAGTTTCTGATATGCACAATGTCATACAACCACAATGTGAATACAATTTAAAAAATATATCGAATGAATTTTTGTGTACGTGCGTCAACCTGTCCTCAACCAACGCCCGCTCTGGACACAGCAGAAGTCCGGATATCGAGGATGACGCATATTATTCGCGTCAGTGCACATCGGACGCAGAGGACGCCCCGCGCGCCCGCGTGACGAGGCTGTTTTGGACAACCGGCGATCAACCAGAGCGCATCACTTTGACAGGCGGACTGTCATCCGCCGATATTACTGCTTTATGACCTCGCTGAGTGTTAAGCTGCCATTGTTTGGGGGTCTTGCTTATCAACCGGAGGCACACGCGTTCATTACCAATCCTTGTATCGCTAATTAATTAAACATGTCGGCTGAAGAGCTCTTCCTCTCGTCGCATTTTTTTTTCACAGTGCGACATTAAAGGTGACGCTATTAATTCCAACGAGATATGCTACGCGGCACAATGGCGAGCTGCAGACCCACAGAGCGCCCAGGGGCGGCACCGGGCGCTCGTAAGTAACCCGTAACATTCTCTTCGCGCAACAAGGCCACCATGCGTTGGCAAATGGCTTTAATAAATATATTTATCTATACACATTACACAATAACGATACAGTACATTAAATTTGCTCCGTATTACAGACTACAATAACTGAAAGGCCGCGCGCAGCAAAATTCGAAACAAAACACGAGCGGGACTATTCCAGATAACGGCCTCCACGTGCAATGGAACAGAATTCCTGGCGCCCATTGTTGTGCGCCATTGTTGGCCGTCGTGGCGGCGCGCGCGCTGCGGTCGCCAGGCGGAGGCAGCCGCGTGAGCAGACCCCGGAAGGACAGTTAACATCGGCGCGCGGGGCGATGGAAAACAGCGGGCGGCGGGCTAGCCTCACACAAGAAGAAGCCCACAGGAAGAGAAGCGTCGAAACAGGGCAGAGATGTGAGAATATGGATGCGCGAAACTCAATTGAAGTTTCTATGTAAAGCAATATTGCAGGATTCCACTGCAGAAAGAGATAAGAGAGGTGATTGGAAGGATGCTGGGTTGAAGAGATGATTTCAGGGGTGATGGAAGAAATACTTCGACTTTAATGTGATTGAAATGACCGTGTTATTGAAAAAATACCTAATCATATTCAATTGAGTACGTCCGATGGCAATCTAATCTGATTACAAAGTGTTGACGGTTTTCGTTACATAAAACGTTGAGAATGCGTTGGTGGGAGATGATGGTGGAGAGAAAAGCAATGATTATGATTCTGAGATAACATGAAATATTTTATGGATATAAGTAGTCATATATAATTTTGATAGAAAATCTTAAAGTATGTGAGGTGGAAAGCAACACACGTATTTAACATATTTACTCGTTTTTTCTAGATGCAAAAGCAAACCTAATGGCCCGAGACAGCCATGAAAAGATCCAAATGATAAATAACTCTAAATCCTAAATATAGTTATTTTTAATATTCGAGTATGTCGACTGAATAGTACCTTCGGAAAATTCTTTCAAATTTCTTATTTGAATGAGGGGTTGTTAAAGCGTCTGAAAAACTTACTAATCTATCTATTGAAGGCGTGACCCCTTAAAATAATGTAAAACGCAGTGTTATTTAGAAAAAAACAAAGAGTAATAAAAGTTTGGGATTGGAATGTTATAGTTTCCACAATGTTCAAATAAATGATTAATAATTCAAATTGCCCATATTTTCTCATTACTTGGAAATTAAGTGTAAAATTAATGTAACTTGTTGCAAAAAGCCCTAAAGTGTCTCAATTTTTGAAACTCTAGAAAATATTTCATCTTTGAAATCGAATGCTCCAAATGCTCTTGATTGTTCCAGTGTTCCCTCAACATAATTTGTATTGTTTACGTTTCAACCACATCATAGCCTTCTGCGAGCAGAATATGCTAAAAAGGTAGCCTCTTGGGTTAATATTCAACATGTCGACCGGCGGTTATCTGAGCAGCTGCGTCTTCTGAAACGAGGGCTGGCGAATCAGAAGTCGGGCGGAGGGTGTCGGTGATCTTGCCGTATCAGGACCCGAGAGAGTCAACGAACCGTTGTCCCAAACGAGGTCAAAACCGCCCGCACAGCCGTCAGCGTTCACGTGAAACTGCACCAACCGGTCTCCAATTTCCTCTCGCCCGTGTGTCAGCTTCTCTCCCGCTCCGCCGGCAGCGCGTGAGGGGCTCTGCGAGCGGAGGAACGCAGCGAGGCCGCCGGCTGTTTTTCGTGCGTGCGGAGCGCCGGCGAGGGGCGTGGAGCGGGACGAGGCGGCGCGGCGCCGTGTTGACGTGCGGGACGAGGCGGCGCCGCGGCAGAGGGAGGGGGCGATAGTGGGCGGCGCGGGGCGGGGCGCATGCGAGCGCTGGAGCGGAGGGCGTGCGATAAGAGGAGCGCCGCCGGCGGCGGAGCGCCATCTCCCAGCCGTCGCGAGCGCCAGCGACTCGCAGCCCGAGAGGCGACGGGCGGCGGTGGCACGCCTGCGAACTAGTTGGCGCTGTATGCGTTCCAGGCTTCCGCGGCCGGAGTCAATACATTCTTGGCTACCCGCGATGAGCCGCGTCTCGGTCAATTGCGCTGACGTTTCGGCCATCTTGCTGTGGCCTTCTTCAGAGCTATACTGCATTCTCAGTTGGCAGAATCTTCTGCTGGATTTAAACATACACTCCCAGTAGTGGTTCGTTATATGCGTTCCTAGGCTTCCGCGGCCGGAGTCAATACAATCTTTGCTCTCCGGGATGAGCCGCGTCTCGGTCAATTGCGCTGACGTTTCGGCCATCTTGGTGTGGCCTTCTTCGGAGCTGTACTGCTGACTGCGTGCAGATAAAGAGACGGTGCTCATCCCGGATAGCCAAGAATGTAGTTAGCACTGCTTGCCAAAGTCAGCTGATTACTTCTAGAATTGAAGGGCTTGGAGCAGTAACAAAGTTAAGCCACTTCATTCATCGCAAGCTTTCTTGGTATTGGTATTCGTTTAGTGTTCATGTCTTGGGTTTGGTAACAGTGGTTTTTCTTCTTCTTCTTCTTCTTCTTCTTCTTATTATTATTATTATTATTATTATTATTATTATTATTATTATTATATAACGAGGTTGCCTAACTGATGGCCCGTGCTACCATTTATCGTGGTGCGCGAAAAATTATTAGTGGAAGTGAAAGCCCTCACCTCCGTATCGAGCGAGAACATTGCGCGCCTAGCGCTCGCGCTATCTCAAAGTGTTTCACTGTGTTGTGCATGGTAAGGCATATCTATATCACGCATGGTTCCATCTCTGTTTCAGAGCACCCAGGCACACTGCCGAGATAAACATTGCGGGTAAGTCAGGTGTGGATCGTCCGAGTAATGTAAATTTGGCCCGTAGCTATATTAAAGGTTTCAGTTGCGGCCTTTCACGTTCGATAGGCGGCGATACAGCTGCTATAGAGTTATGTCGTATTCGAATTTATGAACGGTATTGGTCAGTAACAACAGACCCATTTCGACCAAAGTCGTGATATTAAAGTTTACGAACAGCGGAAGTCTTACTGTGGCTAATAATGCCTATCTCCTTACTGTCTTGAACCATTCAATTTAATCCTTTAAATACCTGGAATAGTTTGCAATTTGCAGATATATCATCACGACTTAACTCTACTCACCTAGTGGTGCTATTATGCAAGACAAATTAAAGAGAATCATACCGAAAAGCTATTGGATAAAATAGGAGCAAAGAAACAAATTGCAGAAGTGAAAATGATCTTCAATGGTAAAGAAAGAATAAGTAAACCAATTCTTAAGGAATTTTGGTAAATCCTGTTCAGTATTTTTAACATTCTTAACCAATATTTTCAACTTTTTTCACATATTTTCCTCAGATTTTCATTAGTAGAATATTCTAAAATTAAATCTCCCAACCAATTTTTGATATCATTGATAAAAAAGACAAATATTTTGTTATTTAGAGTATCGAAATGACTAATTTTTAAAATTTTTACATAATGTGATCCTCGTAAATTACCCTTTTCCAGCTAATTATTTTTTTAATAATATGTCATTATGATAACAATGGCTATCTTCTCGTATTCGTGCCGCTACATTTTTATGAAATATCTATCCCTATTTGTATATACACCACTCAAAAAACAAATGGGAAAGCCTCCGTACCGACAAAAATTTCTATTCTAGTTCTGAGAAAATTACCCGTACGGGACCTCGTTTCGTTGATTGGTTCATTATTTCGTGTTTTAGGGCGCATCAACTCATACACTTATTATTCCCTAAGTGTAGTGGATGCTCTATATTGGTGTGTGACGATGTCCTTACCTCGCTGAAAAGTCTGGATCAGGATGGACCTAGCCGGTTTCCCCATCCAGGTACCTCATTATCGAAGCCCCCCCACCCCCACCAGGAAATGCTCTAAGATCCCGACTCGTCTCCCAACATGTATGGTAGTGCAGTGCATATAAGTGTAAGCGTGTATATGTGTGTGTGTATACGTAATGGGTAAGGATAAGTAACAAGGGAAGGAAGGATAGGAAAGATTCTGTGCGCTCTGTGGTCCTTTCGTGGTCCAGGATTCTGCTACGCCATTCGCCTGGCGTTGACCGGAAGAAGCACGAAAAGCTACCAAAGTTGCAAACGTCTAGGATTCTCTTCCAGCCAGCGACTGAATTTCAGAGAGCTATCTAGCTTGTATCGAGACTCGTAATATCGTTGGCACCCAAGCCATAGGGTCCCCCGGACACAGACATCAGTTGTTGCCTTGAGACACTTCTCCCTGCTGGGAATTGGCGTATTTTCTCGCCCCTATTTCCACACAAAATTACGCTAAAAGTACTCATATTTTCGAAAAACTGGTCATGGCCTTATTTCAGAACCAAATTTTAAGAAACAGGTTTCATTAGAGGAAATTCTCTATCTTTAATATTTTAGTTGTAGGAAGGCGCCGAAAAGTTTTTGTACTTTTGCTATTTTCGAAATAAGAGGTTTTCAAAGAACATAAGACTTACACTTCTATTAAACGTCCTTCACACTATCCAATAAAAAAATAATCAAAAACGATAGAGCCATTTTTTTGAAAATATCTCAGGAGCTTCATGTAAAGTACCCTCCATAATCAATATATTGGTTTTCAATTACATGGGGCCACGATATCAGCCAGAGTGATAGGGAAGTATCACTTTTCGGGAAAATCAACCGAACGATTATCCATTAGCGTTGTTTAAAGATGTACGGACAGACAGACGCTAAGAAAATCCCGCAGCTATTAACATCTGCCTGACCGACAGACGGACAGATGTTAATATTACCGACGTGAGAAACACGTCTTAGAGTTACGTTTTGTATTTTTGAAAAAATCTACAACAAAATAATAGAGCAGAATGGCGTTAACGTCATCTCATAGAGACAATTTAGCATTATCCTACAAAAGTTTAAAGAAAAAGTTGGAACTATTTTTGAAAAAATTTCGTTTTTGTTATTTTTTAATCTCTCAACGTACGTAATAATGTGCGAAAATTATTAAAATGTTTAAAAAATGTAAATGACCTTAATGAAATAACTAATTACCGGGAAAAAAGTTTACGTGAAGGAAAAGTCACTATTTCAATTGGTAGTTGGTAGATGGCGCCGAAAAAATTCACTTTTGCAATTTCAAATATTCAAGGTAACATGAAAATCGTTTTGGGAAAATTTTGAAAATGTACGAGGGCTTTATGTAAAGTACCACCAAATTTTAAAAAAGGTTTTTCAAAATCGCAAAGCTTCGAGGCGACCCAGATCGACTGGATCTATTCATTTTGGAAAAAAACTATACATAGTTTAGGGGTAGTGTTGTTCACAGATGATCATATGGACGTTTTGAAAAATAGCACTTTCTCTGTATCAGGGGACACCATCACGATTTTCCGCAGCATTACGTAACTTTCTCTGTACTAAGTATAGAACTCAGTATATGCATACGTTTACAGAAATAAAAAAACTATATAACAGTAAAAATATTACGCATTCATACTTAATAAACGAAAATTACTCATTCACATTTTCCAAACATGAAATTATAATATTAATTTTGCTTTTTAACATTAAAAAAGTAATTTGTACGTGTACATAACTTCATCTTCGTACATTAAATTATTTTGCACACGCCTTTCCTTGTGATGGGCATGCGTTCTTGCAGTTGCCATCTACTTGTACTTGAATATGCTGTCTTCGAACACTATATCCAGAATTTTGAAATTATTTAATTTTTCCACCACTCCTTTTGATCACTCTGTCAACAATTTTATGTCAGATATTTTAGTTTTAAAAAAATCACCGTTTCTCTATAAAAATAAAAAAAAGTGGAAAACGACAGGAAGTAGACTGCTCCGCCTTGATGCTCCTTCTTCTGTCCCCGATTTGGAACTTCTCGGCTTTCTTTTTATTTATCTACGTGTCGGTGTTTCACATAAGCTGGCACTTCAAATGTTTACAAACATCTGATACCTCCAGTGCCGTTACGTGCATAAATTTTTCTGTTTCCGTTTCATCATAATTATTTATTTTCCTATTGGTAAGTCTATCTTTTCCTGGCGACAAATCAATGGTTGAATTTAAAAACATAATATTTAATTACGAAATATTCATCTGAACAGATAATAAATATTATATTCCAGTCCAGTTGATTTTGCAATATTACAAGTACATAACGCATTTGCACGGTAAATGTTTATAATATCATAGTAAATTATTTTGAGTTAATAATATACCTCAGTACATTCTGTTAACGTGTAGTGTCAATTCTGCTACTTGCAATACATTATGTATTCAAATAATAAGTGGTGTAATTTGAGCATTTCCACTCCTTTAATTTGTTCCCAATGGTCTTAATCAAATCTATTTCATTAAGATCTACAGTCTCTGACCACCAATATCAAGTTATTATGGTTAATGAGGAGGCAATGAGGCAGTATTTCAGGTTATTACCATTATTACGCGCGCAAACATACCAGACTAATAGAAGGTTATTAATGGCTAAGGCTCGTAACAAGAAAAT
Organism: Gryllus longicercus; assembly: GCA_038098605.1. Taxonomy (NCBI): domain Eukaryota; kingdom Metazoa; phylum Arthropoda; class Insecta; order Orthoptera; family Gryllidae; genus Gryllus; species Gryllus longicercus. Next base: position 73,426 of record JAZDUA010001058.1, read on the forward strand.
GTAATACATTTACATGCAGGCTATTTTGTAAACCAACCTTCTTATTCACATATTTTCAATGAAACGAATGATAATGTCTACCTTTTCTCATATATACGCAATTACAGTATGTTGAAGATAAACGGAAAATATAATCAAACCACAAATGTATATAAATCATTTCATTCACTTTTATTATCCAAAGTGAAGTTTACAAAATGGGGATCGGTATCGTGATATATATCATTAAATTCAAATTATATTGAAAATATTCATGACCATTTACCTAATAATATTAGTTTCAAAATAACTATTTACCTACCGAGTTCGTATAGATTCACAGAGGATGTGTGAGATACACATGAAACATATATAAAATACTTCATAACCTATCAACAGAAACATAGATTGCAAATCTCACAAAGAGTGGTTACGGGAATATAGATCATCCTGCACAGAGAATGGAAGAAGACACCCTATGCGATGAAAATATCCAAACAAGACCTCGTGTTGTAGTCACTTTTACATTTGCATCCAGTCAGTGATACGTCAGTTAAGCACCAAAACAAATTATATTAGAATTGAGGAAGTACTATTAAAATACTCAATATATAATATTAATTTTATGAGATAATAAAACATAATATATATTTATATAGTAACGTATAGATACATACATACATACATACATGCATACATAGGTAAAATTTTATAATTATTTATGCGAATAATACAAACTACGGTTTCAGTTACGAATGCCAGCGCCTGTCACTTAGGCAATTTGCAATACATGTAAGTTGAGTTGTCACCGCAGGCGAAAATATAACAATCATTTGATGTATTACAATCAAATGATCATCTTCGTACATTAAATTATCATCCATCATTTGATGTCTGATGCTTTGGTAATCTCAATTTCCACTCTCAATAGCATAAAATGACTATTCATAATATGCAATGATGAGGAAACGTGACGATGTTTATAGATATATTAATAAAAATCTATATTTTTCGGGTTGTATTTGTATTCAGATTTTACAAAACGTTCCAAGCATTTTCCCAAAACGTTCTAAGCATTTTTTATCCCAGAGATAGTTCTATAATGAATCTCAATTATAGATAGTAATTGCGAACTGGTTTGATAGAAAAAGATATGACTAATGACAGTCATAATATATTTGTTACACGATGATTCTGTAAGGAGAAATATATATTGTTGAAGTTCTTGAATATATTCGATTTCAAAAAGTGGCACACAGGCAGCAGTCATTCTGATGATGTGTAGTGATAATTATGTTCATATTGTTTACAATATTGGCCTATTATTATTATTATTATTATTATTATTATTATTATTATTATTATTATTATTATTATTATTGTTGTTGTTGTTATTGGAGATAGTCCTAAAGAAAATTACAATTATATGAATACGTTGAAATAATATTATTATAGAATTCTCCGATAAAAGAGTGGTTATAAAGGAAGTAAAACATAAAGTGGGGAAAGAATATTTTGTAGGAATATTATTTCAAAGGAAGTAAGTATAATGGACAATGAAAATTTTAGTTTGTTTCTTAGAGTATTTATGAAATACTAGTTTGTGACAACAATCATCAAAAAGAGAACAGGGACTAAAAACGAGAATAGTTTTTCTCTCTTATAACATTAAATTAATGGATGAATTTAATTAATTCGATATAATTTTGAAGAAGAATATTTCAGTCACGGAGACACAAGTTAACAGAGCCCATATTGATATTTTTTCTAATATTATACCATTGAATTATTTACTTACTTTATGAACGAGCTAGTTTGCTCACGCACCTTACATACAATGTCTATATTTTGTGTATAATATTTTGTACTGCCTATTTTAAAAATATATATATTAATGTAATTTTATTTCGATAATTCTAATTTTAGCTCTGAGGATGATTCAAACGATCATGGGCCATAAAATCTTTGATACCAGACAAAACCTTTAATGAACTATATTTAATTATTAGAAGATACATATATCACCAGCGATCTAATTCCCGACTTTTTAATGAATGTGACTAACAAATTATTCTTATTAAACTTAATTAACACGTTGTTCACATAAACATAAAACAGTCGTATTTTCATATTGATATAGATTCTCTTACAAAACGATAGAGCAATTGCAGAAGTAGAAGTGACCACAATTAGACTTACTTCTGTTTTACTTTTAAAGGTCGCTTTTTAAAAACATTGTTCATATAGCGACAGCTGTGATTGTTTTCGCTGAAGAGGAACAGTAAGGACCACACGAACACATTCAAACGTTCTTGCCCGAGGCGGAACGCGAACCGGCGACCCTTCGAGCCAATGCAGCCACGGACTTTCGGCCCTAGCGGCCTCAGTTATACAGGATGGAAATTAGACTGGTTTTGTGGACTTTTCATCGCTTCAAAAATTAGGAAACATGAATATCGAAGTGTTGAGTAGAGCTGGGGGATAATCTAATGTCGATTTAAAAGGTTTTGAAACAAAAGTTTTAGAACTAATTGAAAATCTTATTAGAGAGTAACGATAAAGGGTAGAATACAGATGACTTTCATGTACATTTTTGTAGTACATGCAAAAAACCTAAAACTAATTCTAACTACTCATCATCGTTCATACCTGCATTTTTTTACGGAGTTTACAATTTTGAAATTGCAGTCTAACCAGTTCATATTCCCTATGGAGGTACCATTCACAACCATTGGGAGTTTGAGCAGGGTAAAGCATGATAAGCTACTGCGATTCCTAGGTATGTCCATTGCCAGAGACTGTAAGAACTTATATGGACAAAGCTAAGCAGGACATTCATTTTCAACACATGAAAATACTTTAAAGACAGTTTGCAGCGTCGGCGGAGTTGGATGTAGATTGCGTACGTTAGATTCCTGAGGCTGTCGGATATTTCCACGGACGAAGCGCCTCTAATGCCGTTCCCCATTAACGGACAACGCGCGCCCTGCAGCCGCTGGCGGGCCGCGCGAGCCCTGTTGCCAACCTCCCCTCTCCCCCCACACACGTGGCCCGGCCACTCCGGCCTCTCGCCCCACCACAGTGGCTTCCCGTCCGCTGCGGTGGCTGTCGCGGTGCGTTTTTAATTATAGTGGCGTCACGCACGAGCCGGCATAAACGAGAAGGAAAAAAGTTTACGTGTGATCGCACCGAAACACAATTACGTGCTCCGCCCTTGCCTCGCCTCGCCTCGCCGACGTCTCCCCATAATTTACGCTTGTATTACAATTTGACTAGTGTTATTAATGAACGCAATAAAAACTGCACCTATTTAATTGCCGAACCAATAACTCAAGGTTTGCGCTCAATATATAGCGGCTCGTTATTTTTTCGTTCAATTGTATCGTGAAATTTCGTGAAGTATGTTAGCCCATTATTATTTTTCTTCTACTAAAAATATGAAGCTTATATTTTCACACTCACTAAATAAAGAGAGCTATGGTAATTCACTTTTTATTATAGCTGTACATGAACAATAATATTGGAGTCGCTAGTAAACAAAAAATATTCTATCCTTAGTATACAATGTAATACGTCAAGGATGATATAATATAATTATATTGTTGGTCCTTTTGAGTTTATAACTCGATAAAAAAGCTCTCTCCCTAAGCCCTCTGGATAACATGCTCGTTAACTCGAATACATGTTCCATTTGTTCCGCAACAAGAATCTTAACTTTCTTCTTGTCCAATTGCCCTTAACGAGTATTATGTACCAGACGAAAATCCTGAAGTAAAGAAAGAAGAGAGAAAACTTTTATGGAAAAAAATATATAAAATATGAATTACACAATAAACTCTATATGAAGGGAGATCTCTCGTGGAATAAGAGCCACAAGAAATTGCTTGAAGCACCCCACTTAACCCCGCAATAAACCTCGACGAAACCGCCCTGCCTCCCTTCGCTCCGCCCCCCTCGCCCTTGCGCCTTCTGCTGTTTTTACTGTCGGTCTCAAACAAAAGACTTTCTCAAAGTTCACCATTTCTTCCCTCCTTATATCTGAGATTGGGCACCATCTCCGCTTCTCCTTGGGCGAGCCTTTTCTTTCCACTGGCGCCTGCCTCACCCCCTCGGCTCCATGTTCCGAAGCGTTTTCTAGAGCGTGCCTAACGGTTTGTGATATTCGAGTTAAACTGCATCTCTTATTACGTGTGGCTTTCTGTGCCAACAACCTTGCTGTTAACACTGAATGACCATCTGCCAGATCACCTAGAAGTTACAACATACTGAAATGACGAACGGCTGTGTGAACTACATGGTTTTAATGAAGTTTGTATCGAAAATAAAAATGTTTGAGTGTTTTAGAGCGAATTTATGTTACGATTTACCTGCGAGCATTTAACTATTAACATAATTTGAACAAATATTATGATAGAAAATAAGAATTCATTTTTCCTATTTCTATTCATTTCGCTCATCCATGTTGATTGCTAACAATTAATACAATCTAAATTTGCCTTCTTTGTATTAAAAGCACGTCTCTCACAGTCACTGCCTAAATTATACCATGTTTTCAAGATGTTTACCAATAAGCAACTGAGCTACTGGAAAATGATGGGTATGGATAACAATGAAAAAAATGATTCTATATTAAAATTATATTGTTAAAAGTATTATTATTATTAATACAAGTATATTACTACGATAATTTAAATTTTTAATTGTGTATTATTAAACATCTGATTGAAATATAATACACGCTGTGTTTCGTTTTTCATTAATACAATAATTGAGGCGTCCTGGAAACATGATAAAAATCAATTTATTCTTGTGATACACAATAGTCGTTAATATTCCTTCTCAATTCTGAACTTCACATAACTTAATTTAGTGACACATTTTTAAAATAACGAGTATCCACTAAAAGTATGGTTTAGACAATTCAGCAATAATCACTAATCAGCTGATAAAGAACTAAACCAATACCTTGTGGAATTTAATAATATCCCATAATAGATCTTTTTGGAAGTAGTATATTTCTTTAAACTAGACAGACTAACGATAAAATTCTTTCACATTTTGCGTTTCATTGCGGGAGAAATGTTAAACTGTTAGCAAATATTATATCATACTTGAACTCAATTGTTCAAAAATTCATTCTAATTAAATTGACGAACAGTATTCCAAGTAAAGAGTATTCGTCTATATTAAGTGACAAATACTCTAAAAATGAGAAATGGAATTTAGCTGGTTATCAACTTACAAAAAGATGTAAAAATGTCTCAGAGAAAAACACCACTTCTCGTTTCTCGAAACGCACGATGATCGGGCCAATAGCCCTCGCGAAGTTGGATTTCACGAGACGAAGAGCCACCTCGATCTTCCTCGGCTCTTCCATCCGGTTCACTAAAGGAAACGGTTAACGCGAACACGAAACCGTTCCCTTCCTTTTAGTTCCGTATTCGCTGAAGTTTCCCAGAAAGTTATAACAACATATTCTTAATATATCACAAGTCATCTCTGGTGGAAAACGCTCCCTTCCACGTTTTCCACATTTACTGCGGATGCGGTAAGTGGGCTGGTGCACAGATCACAAAGTGGAGTGGGTGAGTGTGTATGTGTGTGTGTGTGTGTGTGTGTGTGTGTGTGTGTGTGTGTGTGTGTGGGTGGGTGGGTGGGTGGGTGGGTGTGGGTGTGGGGGTGTAAGTACATCCTAACTCTTGTATTTTCTAACAGTACAGATTTTTGCGGTTAAGACCCTTCAATCTGGAAGGATGACTTGTGTTTGCGGGAAGTGTAATTAAAAAAATTGAGATGACATTTGTTGTGAATGACGTTGAGAAAATGTGTGTAAGGATCGTAATATCCTCACAAAACAAAACTGGCTACAATATGTTTTGCAAATGGTTGCCGAAGATCGAAAAAATACCCGATTGTCACTAAATTCTCTCTTAGGTGAAAAATAATGTTCAATGTTCGTTCGTTCAAATACTGTTTCGGGTGTACAAAAATAACTTTAGATTCTCTGTGTGTTTCTCTTATAGATCTGTGCACTATTAAAAAGCTAATAATTTTTAAAAAAATTTCATGTTATTTACTAAAATATTAAACGAACTCTTGAGTAATTTGATTCAGAATATTTGTATATTTTGCTAGGGTAGCCTATACTATACAAAAATTGGGAGAGAAACAAAATAGTTTCGGTGGTTAATACTTTACCGCTTTTTAATGGAATTTGTTGCGTGGACCAAGTTCAAACTTTAAGGCGTTTGGGGTTGCCTAGAAATTGACCAATTGGGTTGAAATTTTGTAGATAATATTTTCGTGTCGAATAAAAACAAGATAGAGGATGAGAGCAGAAAAAAATTTACTTTCGGAAAATTACTCTTTAGCTTAAGCCGACCCTATCAACAAGAATGAAAAATCCAACAGTAGTCTTCCTTTTAACTAACAATGTTCACACAATTGCCTTGAATTCAAGTTGAACATATTTCAAAAATAATTTGTGAGCTTTTTACAAACTGCTTGCATACATAAGGAGCAGTATTCAATACCCGGCTTTATTAAATTTATTTCCTTCGATATTTTATTGATTTAATCGATTACCAATTTACCTACTTCTCAAGAGGAAAAATAAATATATTTTATCCATACAAAATGGTGAATTCACCCAGGGGCATTCACATTTATTTTAAGAAACTTTGATAAGGGTCTTATTCTACCTAACAGTCTGATTTAATCTCCCAACATATCTTCCTCTATTATCTATCTTTCCGCTTTCTCGTAACAATACGTTCTTGAAACTTCTTACTTGCTGTGATCTTGATTGCTCCAGTTACGTGTCGTTCTTTCGTGGCAAACGGCAAACAATACAGTTCTGCCTTTCTTTTGAAATTTTAAACCAGTATCTTAGTAGGTACTCAAATACTAAACATGACATTTCAACAAAATAATTAAGACACAAACAAAACTCTTTAAACTCCTTACTAAGAATTGACGAATTCCGTTTACTATTCTGCTTCTTCTGAACGAGATGTAACGGTTTCCTACATAAACTAACGGACTGCTATGTGCGTCCTTATCCACGTCAGAAAAGAGACTGAAAGAGTCTTTCGGAATGTGAATTCTCGAGGTCCTCGCAACCAAAGCGCTCTGCGACTGAAGTACTTCGTCTCCTCTCCGCCGCCAACGCAAGCCCGCCCTCGTGGCGAGAGGCTGGCAACTCAAGTGCGATCCACTTCGGCTCTTTGGTCAGAACGGGAGGGGGCAGTACAATAGTTTTAAAATTTTTGTTTTTAATGAGCTATGTCTAACTTCAGATACAATTTCATGGATTGTAAAGTGCCAACGAAGTGGATATATAACAGGTTAGAGACAGGTTAAGCATATTACCTCTTTGGAAAAAGTAAAACCTCGGTTCGTTAGTTTTCGGTAAGTTGTAATTTACCAGTAAGTTTTTTCACACATTCCATCAATTGTAGTCTCATGAATATAGTCATAACAAACTCCTTTTCCCTCCTGGTTAGATAGTTCATAATTCTGAACGAAAACAATGTATTATGACAAAAACCAATATTTAGGTTAATCTGTTTTAAAATATATTTATTTTATCAAAGGATAAACAAGATTAAACGTCCAGTCTTTAAAATTGTAACCTAAGAAGGACTCATACTAATACAACACCCAAAGCAGGGAAAAGTCCTCAAAATACTAAACTAGTGGTAGTCAAAGCAAGGTCGAGACACCACCCGTAACATGTTATCTTTAGTGCTGAAATTACACATAAGAGGGCGCGTCGGCGGAGAAGGGAGGGGGACGGGAGGGGGGCGGAGGTCCGGCCGGCGGCGGCGCGGCGCCGTGGGGTGGGGTGGGGTGGGCGCGGGCTAATCGCGGCCTGGCGGCCTGGGGCGCCAGATGAAAGGCAAACAAAAACATCGTTCACGCGTGCGTCCTCCGCGGTGACGCCAGCGGAGCCCCCGGCAGCCCCGCGCCTCGCCCTGCTCATGTCCGCCCCGCCCCGCCCCGCCCCGCCCCGCCTCATACCTCGGTGAATCCCTGAGCAGCCCCTCCTCGTCGCCCTCCCATCCTCACCATTATGGCGAGGGCTACCACTTACATAATGCTTCATACATTAACACGTTCATTTTGTTATTATTGTTATTATTGTTATTATTGTTATTATTGTTATTATTGTTATTATTGTTATTATTGTTATTATTATTATTATTATTATTATTATTATTATTATTATTAGACAAATACTAGCAACTGCGAAATTTTTTGTGTTCCATTTCAGATTGATGGAGAATGGATCAGGGGATGAGATTAAGAAGGAAAGCGAATAGTTTGCTACGCAACCAGTTGACAATTGTCCTGCTCCCTTATTCGCCTCAAAGTTATCAGGAAATCAGGGAAAATTGCGTAGGTGAACTGGATACTGGCAACCACCACAAACTCACTCATGTTCAGCCGCTCACTTAGATCTCTCAGTCACCGGCTTTCTCGATTATCAGTTTTTACCTCAATGCTCGCAAAAACCAATATTAATCTTTGTCTTTACATTGTCCCTAGCAGTTATTAACATACAGCTAATGCAGAAATTTGTGATGTAAAATTTCACACATAAAATACTATGGATGATTTATATTTTATGTGTGAAAGAGCTTAGGGAATTATTTTGAATAACATCACTGACGATAATTTTAATTTCCCCATTGGCGAAAAAACATTGCATATGCTTTTATTACGTTGAAAATAAATATATCGTACATGATACCCATAACAAAATTATCTTATAAAGCGATAATTATCCTCTGGCTTACGATACTGACGAACATTTTCCTGCACCGGTGATAGTAAACAACGACGCCCGAGCGATTCCATCTCTGGCGACCTGCGTCAGTCATCGCCTGGGGGCCTTAACTCACCGTCACATTTACCCGCCCTCACAGCTGCTTACGGCGCCTACCGAAGCGATAGCGCGCAGCACGTGATTCGCAAGCCCACCGCTCGCTCGCAGCGCTAAAATCGTTTAACCATACGTAAACGTAAAACCGTACGTTTCTGGAGAATTTTTTAAAGAATCATGTGAATAGATCCAAAAAAAAAGAAATCACCGGTTACTCTCCAGGAGACCAAGCATCGAATGTTACCTCATTTGTCTTGCCGGACGGTCGCACTCACGAACGCAGAGAAGGACGAAGAGATGGACGGCCGGACGGAGAGGCGTAGGTTACTCGAATATTATGTAATGACTTATGAAGACACTAGCGATGAAAACGCTAGTGGCGATAAAAATAGATTCAACAACCCCACGGCGGAAAGCATTGCATTTCTTTTCATTACTTTAAAAAGAAATATTTCGCGGTGGCAAATCTATCAATGAAATAAAAAGGAAACTCTAGGGTTTTTTGTCACGTTTAAATCCTTTAAAATGTCACGTTTACGTCGCAGTATCTTAAACTTAAGGAAGAAATTTCCTTCATATATTGCGATTGATATATCAGACGTCTACCACTTCAATTTATGTTTCTGTAATTGGGTAAAGATTGTTTAAATAATGCGTTATATTTTGAAAATATATAATCAAATTCTTATTTTACTTCTACTGATTTGCCGTCTCTAAATATTTATTTTTTATCTTAATAAATGAAAAAGTATATTATTTCTTTAGTGGGATAATTATTGAAGTACTTCTTCAAATAATAAAAAAGTAAAAGTATCCCGATATAATCATTTGTGTATCATTTAAGTGTCTACCATGCATTTTAACTAGAACATACGGTATGTTGGAAAATTAGTTTTATACGTTAATGAATTTTCATAACAGAATAACGTAATCGTATCGTCAAAGTTATAACCGTAGAAACGAACGATAGTCAATTTACTTTACCATTTCGAAGAACTACGGCAAGCCGAATTTTAAAGCGTAGGGTGAGTCAAATTCTGTAACGTAGTACATCTTACATAATTTGTATGTTGTACGTATTCATTCGCAAACATTAAATCATATTTCAAAAAATTAAGCATACGTAATTTTTTGTATTATTTTGTGACTTTGATAAATTTAAGCAATTTTACAGAACGTTACTACGGCTAATAACACTATTTTTTACAATAGTTATCAGACACACTGCTTGTTAAAAGGTTCTATGCGCAATCTCGTAATCGCGTAAGGTATCTCATAATCGGGCTGCAGACCGAATCGCCAGGCTGGAAGTACATGATCCTTTCTCGTGTCAACAACGAAGAATGGAACCCGCGAGCGCCTTTGGAGGCGCGCAAGTTGCGCGAGCGGGGGTTGGGGCAGGGGGGGGGGCACAGCAGAAGCGAGTTAATTTCATACCGCTCCCGGAGGAGGCCCCAGCGGAGGGGAGCTGCTCTGATTATTCGGGTGGGTGGCGATCGTCGCTACGACTGGGGAACCTCCCCTCCGCCCCCCTCCGCCCTCCTCCGCCCCTCTCGCTTCGCCCCCCTCCCCCTTCGGGCGGAGGAAGAAGAAACACGGTGCGCCTCCGCAGTTGGGGATTTCGGCCCCCCGCCCCAACCGCTCCCCGCCCCGCACGCCCCCGCCCCCTGTCGGCGGCCGAGGGCGTGCACCCGATAGTTTCACTTCCGCTTGCTCCAGAGGGCACTTCACTCTACGACAATGGTCGTGGATATTGCTGCGATTGGCCTCTCACAAGTTTCCTGCGAGCCTCATATTAAATGTTACTGTGTGTGATAGGATTATACGCGTTTCCCACTAGTGCCGCACACTCATAGCGTAGGATTCGCTTTGGGCGAAATTCTGAATATTGGTATTCATGAATAAATAGAATTCAATTTCAACTACGATTTCAAAGCCTCTGATTTCCGTTAATACACTCCATAAATTTATCTTTGTACAAGATTTAATATCTGTAAATTATATGAAGTTCAAATAAGCTTCACAGTTTAATTATTTTAGGTAAGTCATTAGTATATACTACAAATATCAAATTACAAAATAATTTGTAAAATTTTATAGTAATCTCGATTGATAAACCAATAATGAAAGTCGAGAAGTTATTCGTTTATCCACCGTTTTCATGCTCACGCGAAAAAAGAAATTATTTTAAATGTCAAAATGTAACCGTATACAGTTAAAAGCGCAATGCTAAAAATAACCCAATATTCCAAGAAAAAACTATGAAGACAGTTTGAAGAAGAAAGTAATTAGAATCGCTGTAGTTCCAATGATGACGAGGCAAAGTTGAATGAGGAATTGTGTTGAAGAGAAGCGCAACGCAGAAGAGGTAGGGAGTCAATGATCGTATAACTTACTAATATTGTAATATTTAACATTATTGACACAGATGTATCGACAGATAAATTCCAATGAGAGATTTAGGTAATCAATATATAAATGCGTTAGGCAGTTTATACAGCAATAAATAAAATGAATGTACTCTCAAAATGGTTGAAAGAGGAGTAGCCACTAGATCTATAGTAGAAATAGTTGACTTCTTTGGCTCAGTCGAGTATTTTGATCGCGAGTCCAAATTGAACGTGACTTACTGAAGTCGCATCCGACGACCAAATGACAACCAAACCATCACAAAGGCTCGCGTAATCGGAGGGGCCCGCCAGTTGGGGCGATCGCGAGCGGCCGCTGCGGCGGCAGGCGACGCCGTCGCCCTGGAGATCAATGTGCGGCCAGCGGAGCGTTGCTGATCGCGCCGGCGTCGCCTCCCCGCCGCGCCACGACGCCTCTCGCGCCGATGACCCGGCAACGCGCCGCTCCGCTTCACCCGAAACGCAATTAATCCACGGATTTCTGGAAACAATTTAAGTATATCAAAGCGTCTCCTGGCTAATGAAATTCTACGTTTGATTGCGAGCGCGACGAGAGCACAACACTGCTCGCGGAGGCGTCGAGGTGGCGCGGCGCTGCGCGGGGCGGGGGGGCGGGGCGGGGCGGGGCGGGGCGGGGCGGGGCGTGGAGCAGCGCAGTTCGTTTGCGAATTTTATACACGGAATGTTCTTTTGATCTCGTCGGGTATGTTTACGTTTCAAAGACTCGCGATGGGTTTTGTCTTGTTTTGAAGGTTACTTCTGAATTTTTACGTTTCAACAAGCGGCCGCCGCGTTCCCTCACGATGCGAAATGGAACATCGGATGCCGAGTGGGCGCGTGCCCTGGGCGACGTCAGGGGAGAGCACGGAACGTGCATTAAAAAAAAAGGAGAGAGCGGGCCGAGCCTGGGCGCGCAACTTCGGCGCGCGGGCGCCAGGCTCGCCGCGGGAACCGCGCTGTTGCTGCTTCGACTGTCCTTTGTCAACGGTTACGGCTTACCTGCTGACGAGGAATTTTTCAGCTGGTGTCCCGCGACAAGGGAAAACATATTTCCCGGAATTTTCTAGAAATATTTTCCGAATGATTTCGAGAAATATTTTGTTTTACGAAGAAACATTACTGCACGAGATAATTTGGATGATGTAGTTCAGTTCTAAATGAATGCAGTAGTTGAAGTATTCTAGCTAGATATATGTGAGGTAATACTGAACGACTCATTTTTACAGATTTTCTACATACAGTAAAACCATAAATCAGCCTACTTCTACACATATTAAGCGATAATATTTTGTTGCAGTTTCAAAAAAAAATTTGTTCACAGTTCGAACCGCATTTCACATTATACTAACAGAAAGAAAAAATGATGGAATACGAAATTAGTAATACAGAAGCCTATTAGAGCGTGTTAAACTTTAGTTTTAGCGGGAATGACAGATTAACTATGTAAGATTCTTTTCTGGAGCTGAAGCTGATGCAAATGCGACGTTTGCTCTTCGTGGGCAGAGAACGCTCCGCCTGTCTGTTCCCGCCTCTCTCTCTCTCTCTTTCTCCTCCGCGCCGCGCGGGAGGCCGTCCGCCCACTCTAATCTCCGCTTTTAAACCGGCCGCCCGCCCGCGGCGACACAACAAAGCGTATCCATCGGCACCCTTCGCCCACCCCGCCCCGCTCTGCGCAGCGTCTGCAGCTGGACGGTTCTCACCGACAACTTCAGACAACAGCCTCAGATGCACTCGCTCACTTGCCGCCCGCCCGTAATCACGCGTGCCCTTCTAGCCCTCCCCTGGCCTCGCGCCCGCCCGCCCGTTCCCTGAGCCACTCCTTCGCTGCGCCAGTCCTCACAAGACCCCTCCTCCACCTATACGTTATCATGCCAACCTGCCTCTTACTTCGGCGTCCTCACCTCCTCTCCCTCTTAAGACTGCCGCTCCTCCCACGCCCGCCCTCACACACATGTCGTTATTCAACTATCCTTATGCCTCCCGATTCCGGTAATGCTAATAATTTTTGTTCTTGTACACAGTAAGTTACTTTATCCCACACTTTCTGCACTCAATAGGTTTTGTTGGTACTTGATATCTGGAAATTTGTTTACACCAAATGGCTGTCGGATTTTCAGACCGTGAACACTACTAGCGACTAAATTGATATACCAAATCGATCTGGCTCCTTGAATTTGGAACGGATATTTTGGTTTCTGGAGGTACTTTGCATGAACTCCCAATTATATATTTTCTGGAAAACTTACCCAAATATTCTCATTAATTTTTTTTCATAGATAGAACGAAATACGCATAAAAATGGTGGTTGTATATTGTGCCATCTCGCTTTCCACGGCGCAACGCCGAGTTCGATTACCGAATGAGGAAAATTATAACTACACGCTTTCCTTACAAGTGTCCCAGTATCTATGCTGTGTGACGATGCGAAAGCCTACCCTGAGGTTATGAACACGAGAATATACGGTGAAGGGATGTCTTCGTTATAACTACACGACCCCTCTTATCCCCTGGCCGAGAGGCTGTGTTGCCGCTGGTCGTCCAAAGCCCGTAACGGGCTGTCGAGCGAGACGACAGGACAACCACACACCCACACACACAGAGACAGAAGTCCTGCTCATCTGAAAGTCACCAAATGACGTCCTGTCAGAACGCTTTACTTCTCTTGTAAAACAGAAACAAATACCGACATTTTCCCCCTAAACCAGCTTCAAAACCAACAAAAAACAGCTACAACCCATAAACAAGATAATGCTTGATTGCTCTTCGCCCGGCGTCTGGCATGAGCGCGGGTCGGAAAGGTGGGCACGGTCAGGGGCCCTGGTAATGCGACGGCGATCGGTGGGGGCAGGCCATCTGCTGGCCCTGTCACGGGCGCGTCTGGGGAAAGACGTTCCCAGATAGGCGTCTCTTAGCACCTCCTCGCTACAGGCGCGGACCGCGTTCCGAGCGCGTTTCGAGGGCGCGTTTGGGTAACGCGACGGCACGTCTAGCACGACAGGTGCGCGACGTCCCCGACACGGGGTGCAGCGACTGGGTGGACGCAGGCGGCGCCTCGAAGGATGCGCCGAAGGCGTGCAAGGATGACGTCGCTGCGCTCCACTCAACTGTTTTCCCGCCGGACTCCACTCAACATAACTCCGTGCCAGACAACACTCCTTCACGTCTTAATCTGCCGGACACCTCTCTTTCACTTCTTCAACTGTCGGACACCTCTCCTTCACTAACTAAACTGTCGGACACCTCTCCTTCACTTTCAAAACCTTAACTGCCTCGGCCCGACCCCCCTCGCTACCTCCTCTATCCTCACTCTTTCCCGCCCCTCATGCGCTTTCCCACCACACTGCCCCCTTCTTGCCTCCTCGCCGCCGCCGTTCCGGCTCACGCACAAACGGGATGTCGTAGACTGTGAGGTCGCAATATAGGTATATATAACAAGGTCAGGTATGTATAAAATATTTTTGAAAATATTTTGAAAATGTTCGGACGTCGTATAAAGTACTTTTAAAATTTCAGATATCCTTTTTAAAGTTATTACTTTTTAAACTCGACTTCATTTAAATCGTTTTGAGGGCATCAATATTGAGGAAAATCGGCTGAATGATTTAAAACCTACTTTTGGCCACAGGCGTTTGGTCGACAATTGATTTTAAGGTATCAATGTCCCACAAAACGTAGAATCTTAATGCACAACGTGTTAGAGAGAGTAATTTACAAAATATAGAAACATGCTTCAATTTTTCCTTTTTGAGGATCCCGAAATATGAGTTTTGGTGTCGAAAATTCACCGTTTTCTGGCGCACCATTACAATACTTCTCCCCTTCGGAAACAAGTAGGAAAAATTAAAAATTCATCTATGTACTCTTATGTGTGTTATGTTATTGAGTTCACTTAGTTTTTTTTTGCACAAAGTTTACAGAAATTAGTTCGAAAAGTTTTTGTTGTTCATAAGGCCATATTTCAATCAAAATTATGCGAGAAGTAAGAAGAGTTTCAAAATATGTACATGATTCTGATTAAAGAAATAATTACGGAAATTAAACTTGATATGAAGAACAAATACCTACATTAAATAATGTTGCGAGATGGTTCAAAACATTTCAAACTTCTCCAGTTTTGAAAACTTGAAACGAAATTGTGAAAATCTGATCTAATGCAACATTACATGTGCATTTACTACACATAGGAATAACATTTATCCACTTGTGCATTACCAACGCCCTAGTTTTATATCGAAAAGTCGTCTTTTTTTGCTGCAGAATTACCATAATTTGTCTTTAGAAGATAGTAAAATACACCTGGATGTCAAGAGGATTGTCTGTTTTGCGAAGCCCCACAGCACCACGCGTGTGTTCGACACTCTTCGGAGATGTTTCACCGTGCGATGAATCAACGGGGTTCTGGAGATCAGCCAATTGCATGGCCCGAATTTTGTGAGTAAGGATACAACGTGGATGGAAGGATGGCACCTCGTCTGCGGTACATTATTTTACGATTCTCTTTCTGTGGTGGCAAGTTATAAGAGTAACCACGGAAACTGCCAATAAGAGGTGTCGAACCACCTGCTCACCGACATTCAAATCAGCAGGCAATGTCTCTTACCCACAGGGAATCGAACTCACGATCTTGCAGCCACCGAAGCCCGTAATGTGAAATGTATAAAATCCATCATTAATGATAAGAATAAAACCAATAAGGACTATAGAAGCATTATAAATAGGTACGTGAAATTTTACCGAAGTTAACCAAATATTGTTTACGCATACTACGTTGAAAAAATGACTCGCCGTGCGTCACTTTTTGACGTAGTTTGTTTACTTCTCTTTGGTTTGGTTCAAATTCCGATCATTCAATATTTAAAGTCTATACGACAAGTGAGTTTGCTACGGGGTTTGATGTGAAATGGTTATTGCTCTTTCCCTCCTTTCTTCATGTGACTAAAAATGTTTATTTTACTGAACAAAATAAATCTGAGGATATAAAATAAAATAAAAACGCTATAATTCAACAGTCATATGTCAGGCTTATAATAGTTTTTCGGTCATGTTAGAATCTGCCCCCCCCCTTACTGTGGAATATTATTGCGCACACAGGGATATTTGTTTTGATAGGGTGGAAAACGGTTAAAAATGCATGGGGTGCTAAACGCAAATAAAGCATTACACTCTTGCCAGCTTTCATTGAACCTTATTTCATGTAAATATATGCTACTCAACTCACGTCATTAGATACCATCCTATACAATTCTCTGCCATTTATTATTGCCTTATCCCTCCATTGTGTGATTGTTTGAAGAGGTTGCAAAATGGTCTATTTAACGATACTTCTCTCTTAATGTTATGTAATGTAGTTAAATAGTGTTCTTGATCAAAATTTGTGATCTGTCGACAACAACTAAATTCGATTTTTTGGAGTGACTAGGGGAGTTACTATCAGTGACAGTATATCAGTCATTGTCTCTCTCTGCTTCTTTTATTATAATAATATCAAATTAGATTGTCCAATTATAAAGAAACTCAAATTAATTTCAGAAAAATTCTTCAAACATTTACTTAACATTAAATCTACTATGCAGTGTGTACGCTGATAAAACATTAAACATATTCTATGCAACTATTCAATTCACATTGTGATCAAAGGAACACTAGCACAATGATGTATTATTATAGTTTCCTAATTTGTTAAGTTAATCTAAATTCAAACGATCTTAAACTCTCTTCATTTTTATTTCATCAATCCTAAAATTACGGGCATTTATATTCCACAAGCATTTTGAAGCTACATTCTATGAGAATATAAAATATTAAATGCCATTTAACTTTCGTTACATTGTATTACCCTATTTGTCGAACAGAATGCGAATGTGTTTTGAATTATAATCAGTTCATGGATAACAAATGATGGGTCAGGTCTTAAATCGTACATGGATAATAATTACGTTATGACAAGTCAAACTATAAATTTTAAATCTTTTGTAATATTAATTGCCATTATGATGTGATTGTTTGTATTCTATTTTGAATATCACGAAAAGTTTATTGTATTGTTGAACATGTTTGAGATTGAGCTGTGTTCTGTTCACAGTAGTTTGTCACGTGTTAATCCTGTGAACGAAGTAAACTGATTGAAAGAATTGTATCCCCTACCTCACCCTTGTCCGTCCCGCACCGGTCCTCCCCTCCCCGTCCTGCACCCGTCCCACTCCGCCCCACCCCGTCCCGCGCCATCCAGCCGCGCCGTCCCGTCCCGTCCCGTCCCGTCCCGTCCCGTCCCGTTCCGTCCAGTCCCGTCCCGCCCCGCCCCGCCCCGCCCCGCCCCGCCTCGCATCGCCTCGCCCCGGCCCTGCCCCGCCCCGCCCCGCCCCGCCCCGCCCCGCCCCGCCCTGCCCCGCCCCGCCCCGCCCCGCCCCGCCCCGCCCCGCCCCGCCCCGCCCCGCCCCGCCCCGCCCCGCCCCGCCCCGCAAGGCGTCGTGACCAACTCCTGTCCGTCGCAGCGGTAGCCCGACCGACCACCGGCCAACTTGCCCCGCTCCAACTGCTGTCTGGCGCCCAACTTAATGCGAATCTCCGGTTTCCCATCGGCCTCCTTCCTCCGCCCATTAACCTTCTTGATTAATTCCACGAATCCGAGAACGATGCAACGGTCCGGGAAACTGTTCGTCCCCCTCAGCTTCCGGCGCAACTTCGCAAAACACTGGTTTACTCTCTCCCAACATACACCAAGGATTTATTTTATTTTGAGTTCTATTTTTTTTTTCAAGCGGTCAAGGTAGGCTTGGAAGCACGGAAAACACAAAACGTCCATTTAGAAAACAACAACTTGGCCTCCATACACACAAAAGTTTCGCTCGGCGGCTGCGAGAGGGGCGCGGAGGGCGAAATCCCAGCAGGAGGGCGGCCGGTGGGAGCGGACGCAACTTTAGGACAGCGTGCCCGTGAAGGGGTGCACAGGGGGCGTTATGCAACCCCCATGGCCATGAAGAGGCGCCCACAAACGACGCGCTACTACTCTTGTGGGAAAAATTGAACGAAAAAAAATAGTTTCGTTTTATTTCAGAGATGCATCCATTTGCAATTCGACATAATGAATTGTTTTATTTGAAAAAAATATTGCAAGTCATTACAATTTAAAACTTTTTAATTTTTCATGTTACGACACCCTGGAGCTCGGAGTTAGAATAGTATATGATTTAAAACAAAAATAAAATTAGGATTACATGTACTATATTTTATAAATAGGAGTGAAACCCGGTGGTTGCTGCATACCTTTTGCTACTACATCTAATGAAAAATATGTTAACTTAATTTGTTTGTAATTATCTTTTAAAGAAAGTTGAATTCCCAATGTGGTTGATCAATCTTTTCTTATTATCTGAAGTACTATTTGAAAAAGTTAGTCCGTGTAAGACAGGATGTTTGCCTAACAATGCTTGTATTCAATATAATGCATTGCCAAGATCTACATTTTGTATGTTTAAGTCTATTTGGGCGTGAAAAACCATCTTCTGATTTTAACTACGATAAAATTATATATTTGTATTATTGGTATTAAAATGATCAAAATCAATAAAATACGTTACATTTATATCAACAACTCAATCATGCTTTTAGATAAGACAAAAAGTTTAGTGTTTTTATATGTTCTGTTTGTCGCTTTATTTGTAACTGGAGAAATATCTGATTTTATAAAAACGAGTTATATTCCAAGTGTACTAATGCTACTTTGTCGCTGTTTGAATTAGCTGTCGTCGTCGATATGTCTGTAGCTTTCAATAAGTTGCAAGTGTAGTACAGCGGAATTTAGACGGTAAATTGAAAATGAAATTCTTCTTAAAATCAGATCCTGGCTTCGTAACTCAAGAAATTATCCTCATGGGCCTATTTTCCAACATCATTAATACAATATTTAGAGAATTAAGAAGACGTTTATCAACAAGAAATTAGGAATTTGTAGGATTTATTTTCATGGTAAGTACTTGCATTTCAGTAATATTAGAAAATGGAATGTATTGCGATTGCTAATTCAAACAATTTCTTTGTTTTTAAGAATTAAATCCCAAACTTCACGTACATTTACATACCTTCAGGTGTTTGTAAGCGGTACAGAGGTAGAATGGAGGCAGTCCCACGTGGGGCTCCAACCAGCTGGTCAGTTCTCGCCCATAAGTAGGAGATAGTAGTTGGTCCGAGAGGATGGTCTTTGGCGCCGGGCCGGTGGGACGCGGAGCTATTGTGGCAGTGGGGGAAAGCATTGCTGTGTCTACTTCTCCCATCGCGCTTTGGCTCATGAAGCGTTAAATGGATTTACAAGATACGTAAATTACGAAATTAGAAGGCAGTCGTATACAGCTTGAACCTGTAACTGAAAAAAATATATTAAATTCAATTCATTCACTCATGTCTGAAAATTATAGCATATTATGGCACGATATATTATTCATGTCGAAAAGTTGAATTTGATTTAAGTAAATGAGACTTGATCTCTATTGATCATGCATCATATAGCGTACATTGATCAATATGTATTGATCGTTGATTCAGAAAACTGCTAATGTACTTGGCAGCACATTAAAAGCGTTAATAAAATACTATTGTCTTATTACCGAATGTGGTAAATCATGTCTGTATGTCCACCAACGTCCGCGATCTTGCCGTGCTGATGGATGGAGTATTTCCAAGCACATCGCGGAGGAGAGCTGAGCCTGTTAGGAAGCGAAGAAGCAGCCCAGCACCAGGCCCTAAAGGCAGCAGTGGGAGTAGCTTCGGCTTCGTGTGGTTCTCTGCGTGTTGTTTTAAATACTGCGACTGACATATGCTAAAAATGAACATTATATACATATATTGTATGATCGTTTCTCTATTATACACTATTCGTGAAAACTTCCGTAATTCTAATGTCTAATGCGAGCAGAAATTGAAAGTGAACTACGCAGTCTCCAGAGATGTGTCAATAGTTTTGTTAGGTACTCAGAAACCCAGGAAAAATTCCAAAAATCAGTGAAATTGAATGGACGGGTTGTAGAGCAAGAACATGGGAAAAGGAGCGAGAAAGGGCCTTGAAAGAACGAGATCTCGAAGAGGAAGATTGGGAAGCTAGAAGGACGTGGTGACTGGGATGCCAGAAGCGGCGTCAGGGTAAAGGGCCTCCCTAAATCTGCTACAACTACTTCTATGAAACAGATTCAATTACTGAAATATTCAAATATTTAATTGTGTAATTCCACGTACTCTCACACAGAGTGAACCGATTCAATTCTTAATCGCAGTGCGCCACAGCGTATGACACTGCTGTCGTCATGCGACATCAAGGCTGCAAGGAAAAGGTCTCTAACCAACATTAATGAGCTGCGTCCTGGAACAGCAACTTTTTCGATACCCTTTGTACGCAAAAAACTGTGATGCTGTAAATTCTTAAATACTAGACTATGTTATTGAAGTATTCCTGAAAACTGTTTTATCAAAATATATAATTTATTGCTGTGTTATACGATAGTATTTCATTAGTCCCTCTTAAACAATGTCCAATTTCCACTTTTTGGAAAACAATTTGGTTATGTTTAGAAGTAACTTTGTTACTGAAGCTCTCAAGTATTTAAATGAAAGAACTACATGTAGTAATTATTGCATGTAACATACATTATAGTAAGTGAGTTTAAATCTGCGGAAAAAATGTTTATACCATTAGTCTCTTACGTGCGTACGTAGGTTTGTGAGTTTCCCCCTCTAGATATCTCCCCATCCGAAACAGATCCAAGCTCTCGACTGATCTTCCGACATGTATGGGAGAGTAGTGCATGTGAGAATGATGCGAGTTGTGTGTGTGTGTGTTTAGAAAGAAAGAGACAAAGATAATAAAGGAATGACAAATGGAAAGACTGATGTAGCGGCCGAGCTATCTCACCCAGTGAAAATTATATTAGACTGACACACAATTTAATTTCTCTTTTTTTTCGGAGAAGTTTATTTCACAAACAATCGAATAAGGCGTGTCACAGCTGAGGACTGTGGCATCTTTGCAATTCTATATTATCGGAATTGCATTCAGTGTGATTCAAAATAAATTTTACAAACCACTATGGTCTGTGCAAAATTTGAAAGATTAATTATTAATGAAAATGTGAAGGGAAATCTCTTACGAAGTTACGCACGCGAGATTTTGGACACTGCGAATCTAATTGGTAAGCAACTCATCCTGTACAATTGGTGGCCAGGTACACTAAGTGTCAAGTGGCGTCATGGCATGGCCACCCGCCATGACGTCCCTTCAGCCAAATCCTCTAAGCAATCTACAATTGTGTTGCGTGATGTAAATGGTCAGTACGAAAGACTAGGCATAGCATGACGTTTTGAAACAATAAATTATACAATATAATAAACAGTTCTTTGGAAAATACGACATAGAGAAACATACTATAAAATATTTCTAATTTGCCATTAAATTTGAATTGGGACGCAATATATTGAGTGCAATTTATTTGTAAGAGCTGAGTAAGAGCAGATTGTAGTGAAAGAGCAGTAAGAACAACGACACATTAATGTGAACTACATTTAAAATAAAATTGCGAAGTATTCAGATATAAAATAGTTACAGAAAGAACAAATATCATAGAATGATAAGCGGTAGTCATTGTAATGACAATAATAACGAATTTAATGTTAAAATACAACTCTACAAAATATGAATCTCTCAAACTTGAAATCAAGATGTTCTAGAAGTAATTAATGCATTTATATCTACACTAAATGCCTATATTACTTTGTTAACTTCCTAATTAAAACAGAATATTTCCCACGTAACAGACTGCAGAAATGAAGAAACAATAATAGGTATTATAGTAATGGACCAAGTGACTTTCCCCAATTCCTCCGGGCGACGAAGGCAACTCAGATGCGAGGTAACGAAGCGGGCGAAGCCAACTGCGCAGCAGGGAGAAACCTGGGCGGCGCTGGGGGCGGCGCTGGGGGCGGCGCTGGGGGCGGCGCTGGGGGCGGCGGGGGTGGGGGTGGGGCGCCCGCGCGTCGCGCAAAGGCTGCGGGGGTGAACGCGGTGGCGCCGGGCGCGGGGGAATATTATATAAAGCTTTTTTCACGGTTCGTTATTCCCGCTGGCGCCCCAGCTGAAGAGCGAGCGTGGGAAATTCGCAGCTGCGCGGCTCCGCTTCGTTTGATAGCGGAGTGGACCGCGGCCAAACAAATGCTCGCGTATAATCGGCGCGGCTGGTGGATTGATGACTGGCCGGGGACGGCGGAGGGGATCTGTTCTTGAATCAAATTTCGTCGCCCCAAAGTCAAAATAAATAGCCAGCCCGATCAAACCTGCCAGCGGCGGCTCCCTTCGGAAAACAGGAGGGGGAGCTAATGGCGTAATGGTTGAAACGGAAAATCAACACACGTCAGTGGCAGGGAAAATATACCTTCACTTGCGATCGCTGCAGGTACGAGACACCGGGAGAGCAGTGACTCTTGTTAGTGCTGTCAATTATCGTTTTAGTATACGAAGATAGAAAAAGAATAATATCCAATACTGAAAACGTAAACAACAAAGAGTTCCGACATTTTATATCAACGATCACAGCAAAACTAAACACGAGTTTTAGTATCTCATCTCTTTTCCTTATAGTTACATTTAGCGTCAATTGAATAAAAAATTGTCAACTAGGGAATACCGCAGTATAATAAAATAATGTAGTTATTAAATTTCACAAAAAGTAAAATGAATACGGTTTCTTTTATTTGAAGATGATTAAAAGCTTCCTACACTTTTTCGGATTTTTGAAAAATTATTTAATTTTACGCTTTTTACTGCAAATAAAAAATAAGTAGATTGATATTTTACTGTAAAATTTTATGTTGGAGTCAAAATATTGTTTCTGTATTCTTTTTTTCGTTTTAGCACATTTTATGATAAATTCTATGAATAAGATCTTTGGTACACGTATATTATAGTTTTAAAGTTCATCCTCCTTCTCCATGTCTTTAATAAAACTGTGTTTAATTAGTTCGCAGGGTTTAATATTTACACTCCTATGCTTTGTAAATTCACATGAAAGCTGAATTATTGACTGATTTTTCATAATCTGTATCGTTTTCACATTATTATTAATGGAAGAACACTAAACGTTTAATAAAGGTCTTATATCTAACTAACAAAATATTATTATATCTTAAATATTTAATACTTTTGCAAGTTCTGAGAAACTTTTATGGACAAAATCGAACGTTGCGTTTTCGTATCTCGTGAGTAAGATGATTCTTGCCACAACCTTCTACAACTAATTCAAAAGAATTGGGCGTTTTTTCCAAACTTTCTACGCGTTTTTTACATTGATTTAACGGCTAAAATGGTACTCAGTGTTTTTAAAATTCCATTTTGACAATCACTTGAAGTGTTCTGCCTATTGGAAAATAAATTTCATAATGCACCACGTGCCTCAGTTAATTGTACTGCTATTTCATATTTTTAATGAACTTCGGAAAGGAAGTTCGCATATGAAAGTATCGACTCTTCTTATTTACTCCACAAAAATAATACGACTGCAACCTACTACAACTCTGCAGATTATTACTCACTGTATCCATGTACCCCATACGATACCACCTAGAATAAACTTACATAGTTTAAACTTGATGGTGTGTTGATCGAGGAGCATCTGTCGCCGAATCAAATTTCGCTTGCCTTGCCCCCAAATAAACCAACCACCCGAGGCGGCGCGGCGCGGCGCGGGGGCGGCGCGAAGCCGCAGCGATGGCGCGCCCGACAAGCGAGCGTCGCTTCACGCGCTCTTAATCAACGCTGGGCCGCGTCCCCGCGGACGCGTGATAATGACCGATTCGCGCCCCGCCCCGCGCCTCCCCGCCCCGCCCCGCGCAGCAACGCGCCGCGCCGCGTTAAACGAAACTCCCCCAGCGCCGATTCGCGTCATTAAGTCAGGTGACCCCTCACATTTGACGGAGCGCCCGTCACCGACGCCCTGCCCCACCGCGCCGCGCCGCGCCGCGCCGCGCCGCCAGTGGTGCGCGAAGCAGGCTGCACCGGCCGCGACCGGAACGGGCCCTGCGCTTCCACGTCAACAGAAAGTCCTCATTCAGAAGTCTCTCAGTCATTGCAGGAAAAAGGGTGAGGGTATTTTTTACACAATTTTTTCAGATATGTTGAAATAATTGGTTCTTAAATTGATTACAGAAAGAATTGTAAAACTTGATTGTAGAATCTAAACCGGAGACACGACGTACTACTTGGGTTACAAAATTGCCTTTGTTTCAATTTTTTTTAAATCCACTCTTCTGTACCAAGATCTGTTAGTTTTAAAACGTAATAACAACACTCGTGTTTTTGTCAGCGCATTAAATGAATAAAGTAGGATCAAACAGAATATTTCGTCCTTAGGTTTCGAATATGAGGCTGAGAACGCAAGTTCTAGGCCAATTGTAAATCTTAATTATTTCATACACTATTTACCCCTTCTCACTATTTCAACCGGAGCAATCATATGGAAAAGAAAATTTCTAGGGTTCAAAGTCTGCAGGACGTAGAAATCCTCCGGAGGCATTCCGCAGCTAGCCCAAGGAAGACGGCATGGCGTGTCCGCGCACTGTCTCCCTTATTTACGCCGATCGTCCCGCCCCGCCGCGCCAGCCCCGCGTACCGCCTCACCCCGCCTCGTCCCGTCCCGTCCCGTCCCGCTCCGCCTCGCTCCACCCCGCCCCGCTCCGCCTTGCTCCGCTCCGCCCCACTCCGCACCACCTCATCCCGCACCACCCCGTCCCTCAGGGCATCGCCCTGCCTCGTTCCACTCTGCCCCGCCTTTCCTCACCCCGCCCCGGCCCGGCCCATGCCCCGCCCCAGCCCCTCGTCCCGCCACGAGGCGTCGTGGGCGGCCGCCGGGGAGCCGTCCGCGCCCTCCGCGACACCCGACGCCAGGTCGCGCGCAGTCTTAAGTTGTAATGTAAATTACGAGGTCGGCACGGGGCGGGACGGGGCGGGGCGGGGCGGGGTGGGCTGCGTCGCGGGGCCAATCCCATCTGCAGCGGGGCGATGGGGGGGGGGAGACGCGGACCCGACGCGACGCGCGGGCTCCCATGCTGCCGCGCACGTCACATTACGAAGCGAATTTACTGGCGCCCTCCCCACTATTTCTGCATCGTCCTCTGAGACGCCGTCGCGCCCCGTCCCGCCTCATCCCCGACGCCTGCCCGCGCCCCGCCTCCCGCGCCCCGCGCCCCCCGCCCCGCGCCCCCCGCCCCGCGCCCCCGCCCCGCGCCCCCCGCCCCGCGACCCCGCCCCGCGCCCCCGCCCCGCGACCCCCGCCCCGCGCCCCCCGCCCCGCACCCCGCGCCCCGCCTCCCGCGCCCCTCCCCTACACGCGTTTGGCCTTGAGCGCCTTCGCAGCCGCGCTCAATCGAAGAGGAAGGCGGCAAGTACGACGTGGGAAAGGGGGGGGGCACAGGGCCCGCGGACCCTGGTAGATAGAGATGACTTTCTCTACGTGCTATTGGAAGGGGGAAAATGTCATATCGTACCGTAGGAAGACGGGAGGATGACTTTGTGAAGAAAAGGGCAAAGTTAGGATGGGACCAGGAGATGATTGCTCTGGTTCAAGTGGAAACAAGATAAATAAAACTAGATGAAAATGCCATGTCAGTGCCAGAGAAAATGTACTAATGAGTTGCAGTAATACTGATGGGAGATGCGGATTCACAATACTCCATTCGGTAAATACATTATACCTGGACGAATATCATATCCTCTTCTTTTGGCAGGCACTAGTTAAAAACCTCACGTTTTCGATCTTCCAGACCCTACACTAGCACCAGGGATGCCCCAAAAGTTTTTTTTCTTGTACTTTTCTCAGGGTTTTCTCTGAAACTCTTGGAACTTAAGTTCTGTAGAAAAATGTCAAATAAACTTTCATGAAGATAAAGTATTCTACAACTTTTGTATACAATATATCTTTCGAAACTAATTAACAAGTGAACTACAAGATTTCCTTAAAAATGGGAGCACAAATACACATGTTTGTAATATTCTAATTATCTTACAACAAATATAATGATCATCCCTCTTAATACTATTATTTATCACACCTTTGGGGTAATCATTGCCTCACGAATGTTGCCATTTCAAAAAATATAAATATACAAATTGGTTACTGTGTATATGTGTGTGTTTTGTGTTCCACTAACTCTTCAACGCGAGAACAAAATCATTTCAACGAAACGTACAATAAATATTACAGTTAGTAAACATTATTATTGGGAATTACCCTGGGGAGAAGAAAGCTGAGGGGGTAAGACACCCTTAGATGCAACCCGCAACTCACTTACTCAGTACAATGCGCATTGAGCGGGCATAGTGGGCGATACGGGCAAAACTGTATAATAAGCTATTGTGGTAAATAAATACCACGACAACCCAGGATATTCACATTTTAAAAAATATAAGTAAATTACTAATATGTACTACTCTGTCTAAGCAGTGTGATGTATATCAGGTACCATTGTCGCTAATTCCAGAATTAGACAATTAATGTTTCGTTGTCGAAAATTGGTGGATAAAATCCGTTGTCGGAAACATTTCAAAGCATTTTAAGACTAAGGACGGATAAACTTTCCATTAGCCAACAGGTGAATGGCATATGTTAAGTTATTGAGGTGTGAAACATATGTGGTACACAGGAATCAGAATGCCAGTGCGAAGAGACTAATGCTAATGAAAGACATGTCGTTTAGTTTTAATAATTTTGTTTCAAACAGTAAGACAATGTACGAAAGGCAGACTAGCTTCTACATTTGGTCCTATGGCACTCTGGTAAACGCTACGTAGATAGTGTAAAACATCCGCCACCGTCGAAACTCGAAACCTAGGACTTTCTGGTCAGAATTCATTGCCAGTGCAGACGCATGGACTATGTTAACTCTGAACATGACCGGTGACTATGAGGAGGATGACGATGACGATGACGGAGGAGGAGGAGGCGCAGAAGGAGGAGGAGGAGGAGAAACGGCAGTGTGTTCAGGCGATGTGCAGGGTGGTGAGGTGGATCAGCGGGGGGTAGGGCAGGACGGCAGGTGCGGGGCGGCGGGGAGACGAAGCAAAGAAGTGGATGGGAGGGCCGGGGGTGGGGCGGGGCGGCGGCCCCCTGGGGCGGCGAGCAGGCGGCGCCGTGGACGCGCGGCGCGCATATATCCCGGGCGCGCTCGTAACTGACACGCCGCCGCGCCGCACGGCTTGACGTAGGGCCGCGCCGCCTGCGCCGGCGCCCGCAGTTTAGGATTAGCCTCCTACATAATACAGACGCTCCGCGCCGCGCGCCGCCGCGGGTCAGGCGAGCGGCGGCCCCGTGCACGCGTCCCCGCGGACGGGCGGGCGGACGGACGGACGAGACGGGCGGGCCTGCCCCGTCCCTCCCGGCCGACCGCTCGCCCCACCGCTCTGCGGGGCCTTCCAGGACCACTGCAGACCTCGAGGAGGGAATCGATTATTGTTAATGCAGCAGAATCAATGCTTGATTTTGGCGTTATAATGATCTTTAGATATGTACATTTCCAAAATTCAAGACCGAGCATTTGCTTGATTGTCTTTGAAGGCGAA
Source organism: Gryllus longicercus (assembly GCA_038098605.1). Taxonomy (NCBI): domain Eukaryota; kingdom Metazoa; phylum Arthropoda; class Insecta; order Orthoptera; family Gryllidae; genus Gryllus; species Gryllus longicercus. Next base: position 101,288 of record JAZDUA010001058.1, read on the forward strand.
ATATAGGTAATGAGAAACGACGATCTCTTAAGAAAGTTAATACTAGTTTGAAAATTAATTTTCTTCGTTAATTTAGAGACATTTCCAACGTATTCTATTAAGATATTGAACTATAATTGTTATGATAAAATATAATAAAAACTGGTTACCAAAAAACGGTCGTTTTGTTTGTTTATTAGCAAAGGATTTATCTGCGATACACAGCCCAAATTTTAAAATCGTTATAACCATAATAAAATCCTGATTTATTGTGATCAGAATTAATTCAGACGTTTCCTCGAGTTATTGTTTCTCGAACTCTTCAACGAATTCACACTTAACTTCTTAAAGTAACTTTTAAACCACAATCTATGAACAAATCACAATCCCTTTAACATCCAAACTTAACAAATGTGCACATTACTAAAAACAATGCATAGCAAATGCAAATAAGTCAATACTTCACTTGGCGAGAATATTTAACCGAGAACACATCACATAGTATTGTACGTAGAAATATAATTACTTAACAGGTCGCGCGAATACAAAAACCAAGAAATTATGTATTACATATTTACATTCTTTTGGAGACAGTTTCAGTCAAACCATGTATTACTATATTTTGCTAAAAGGTTCAGGATTCAGATTCATTCTTGGAATAATTAAGAAGGAATAATTTGAAGCCATGACCTCAAATATCACACAAGTCAAGTATTATAAAACGACGAACAAAAACAAATATCATATAATTTTTATCATAAGTATGTAAATTATGTTTATTAAACGTTGCTTAGTTTCAGAATCTACTTGATCATTTAATGATTTCTGCTCTTTCGTTGTATAAAACATTTTAAAATGCGTCTTTTTATAATTTAGAATTAGAATATTAATTTATCATTGGAATTTATCCCAAATTTGGTCGACATCTCAATACATCTGATACTTGTGCAATACCAAGTGCACATATATGACTGAACGGCTATTGGATATTCGTTTGCTGAGGTCACTTCTCTGTTCGTGTTTTAGATTTAACTGCCACATTCCATTTTTTCTAATGAGTATTCTTGTGAGTAAGATGTAAATTATCTTCACTACACGTTAGATAACCAATGGGTTTATTGTACGAAGTACATTATCAAATTTTAAAATCTTCGATATTAATAATTAATAAAATAATTAATATAAAACGACACTTTCTGTCTACTTATTCTCATTTTCAGATTTCTGAAGAGATATCAATATATTGTAATTACAACTATGACACAAGTTAATGTATATTACTGTCAACATATACTATAATAAGGATTGCAGGATCGCTGTAAATAGTTATGTAAATGCATAGTGCAATGTTTTGTCGTGATAAATTGAACTCGTCTCCATCGTTTATATATACATACAGAGGCGAATCCTCGGGGAGGGAAATGCGAGAATTTCCACTCTCAAAATTTTCCAGTAACTTAATTATAACTAGTCAGAAAACTTTCAAGCAAAAATATTTTCATATGAACATTAAAACGGATAAAATGGTATCATAACTGCGCTGAGTTTGGCTTAGGTCATTGTACATAATCTATAATACGACATACTTGACCAAAACATTTTGAATAAAACAACTGTCCCCTCTCTGAATATGTCCCTGGATCCGACCCTGATACCTATATGTATATAACGTGTCCGTGCGATAAAGATTAAAAAAGGCCGCGACGGAGGGGGCATCTCGGGGCCAGGCCGCAGGGGAGGACCGCAGCTTCCTTCCTGGGCAGCAGCGGCGACGAACACTTCTGCAAAGAACTTGCGCTCAGTTGCCGTAAGGTATTCTATTACAATACGCGACCAGAATCAGAATCTGTATCACCGTTATTGTCCGTCATCTGAAATGGAACGATTTGCAAAAGGGCTATAAGCAGTGAACACTCACCATGGTGTTTTTTCTCTCTGTTGACTCTATTGCTTGAAGTATACACCGAGATAATCCACAATTTGTGTTTTCAGAATTAAATACTAAATTATACCCTCATCAATCTTGGTTGTAATATTTAAATATTATTCATATAAATGTTAATTTCTCATGTTCCCAGGAAAATAAAGAAGCCCTGATGATTTGATTCTCGCCATTAAATATATAAGTAAAAATATTAAATTAGTGCGTTTGATGTTATGAATTCATCGCTAAATGTAATCTGCAATTTAACCAGAAATACCATTTTTCCTCCCAGAAAAAATTACAATGCAACAAATTTCATTACCACATTATATCCAAATAGCAAAATATTTCTCCCGCATGAAAACTGCCGGACAATAATTAAAATGTATTGGATGGGGCTGGGTTTTATAGAACATTTTTTCGTTATGATCATTAGTTGACAGTCACATGGTGGACTTCCACGACCATTAAAGTAACTCACTACAGGTCGTTCAAATGTAAATGCAAAAGTTTTTAATTTAATCATTTTGAATCAAATGAGGTACCATTACAGAGAAACAATGGGTATTTACAGCTTAAACAGGGTAAATCAGGCGCTGCAAGGTTTTATTTTATAATTTTTTCAAGTGACGTGTTATCAATAACTAGAAGGGATGTCAGTCTTTTCGCAGGGTCAGAAATTTGTTTCAATAATTAAATCACATATTATTATTCACTAACACTTCTGCTAAAGGTTACAGTTGACATGTATATTCGTGAATGCAAAATGTCCTAAACAGCATTTTCAGTGATGGAATCTCAAACACGGCTCTAATCGCGCAAATATTTAATTGCATGCAAAAGCAAAAGAGATATATAAAATTGAAAAACGTTCGAATGTAACGAAGCATTTTTAATCGCATTCCATGAAATGTAATGAAAAATTAGTAGAAGCGATAAGAACACTTGTGGGGCATCCATTTGATAAAATTTATTATTAACAATTCGGAGAAGGTGCACACTGGCCTGAATCTGGCGGTGGCAGCGGGCGCAAGCGCTGACAGTCAGTGCCAGAGGGATGACAGGAGAGCGGCGTCGAGGGGTGCGGGGCGCGGAGCGGAGCCCAGCGCGGGGCGGGGCGGGGATGGCACCGCCCCTCTTGATGAATGGCGCCTGCAGGAGGCGCTGTCATAAGAAAGACTGAGAGGAACCGCAAGGAAGGGGAGAGGCGGCGAGGGCGAGGGGGCGGAGAAGGGGGGAGGGGAGGGGGAGGAGGGAAGCCAAAGCCGAGGGGGGAAGTCGTCGGTGCCAATCCTCCCGAGACGTGTTCCTAGGTGTTGCTAATTAGTTGGCACTTCCTCCATAAATAATTAAGCGCTCCAGCCCTACCCTCGGTTTCCGCTGGGACATTGTTAGCGGCAATCTTCAATACCTGCGCGTCACCGCCGACGTTACAGCGGCCCCCGACGCGGCCGTCACCACCTCCCCCCCCCCCGCGTCACCGAGGCGCGTCGCCTCCGGCTCTCGTGATGCCTCCCGCCGCGCTTTCGCGATTCATCACCATCAACGAACACAGAACCAGTGCTTTCGACGAATAGCCACCTTTAGACTTCCGCCTTTACATGTGTATTAGTACCTTCACTAGAGGTGTAGAGGAGCTGCTAAATACACACCATCACAAAATGGTTTTCCGAAAAGTAGGAGTCACACTGATCAAGAACAAGAGATCATATAATCTGGTACTAGACCGTAAAACAATTAAATATTGTTTCACAAAGGGTCTTTACGACGTGATGTAAAATTTATACAGTATAACAGTTCTTTAAGAGACGAAGCATATAAGCAAAGTTCCTGATCAATATCACAACGCGTGATTCGCAAATATTTAATGGGGAGTGTTGTCTTCCCCGGGTCCTCACTGCCGCGTGACAGCTGAATCGTAATCGATGATGCTGTCGTCGCGTTTGCATGAAACCGCATCATGTCGCCGCATGAAACTAGGTCGCAGCTCGCCCGACCATAAGGCACTGAGAATTCAATCGGGACCGAGCAGTATGAGAATAGGCGGAAAAAACAAAATTACATTTTCACATTTTTCAGTCAAAATAGAAACTCTTCATCTCGAATTTTTTCCGAGTTCCTGGGAAGTTAATGAAATAATAGACACATCTCACATGGTTGATTATGCACAGTTTTACTTCAACTTCAGGGCGCATTAGTATTATAGATACTTTTCCAATACTACACTTACAAAACCGCTTCTATATTCAGTGTCTCTTCTGATGTCATCGAATTTGTCTTCACCGACATAACTATATCTGCACTTTAATTATTCTATTTATCACGTACACTTTAATTTGCTTTCCTTAACTTATTCCTCCTACGGCTCTTACAGAGAATTGCACGCCGGGTCCCGTCATCGTCTGCTTGCGTAACAACACAATAGTTTATTTAGGACGTGGACTATGAACGAATTGTGAATTAGCTCGTTGGATGGGGGTCGCGTTGAAAGACGGAAGGGAGGCACATGAGGAAAGTCCACGACCAGATGATGCTACTCGTCTATTGGCTCAAATTGATCAGATAAAACGACGGAAACGACCAATTAGAGGAGCTGCTCTCTAGAAAATGGATCCAAGGATTCGCATCGGCCGACTTTGTTGATTATCTGCAGCTGAAAAGCACCGATGAGACTGAAGACCTCCCAGTCCCCCTTATTCGGGATGCAGGCACATACGGTTTTATTTTCTTTCGTGGTCAATCGCTTTACCTTCACTTTGCCTCGCTCCTCTCGAAGGCTGCCCCCACTCCACCAACTTTAGCACTGCTGTGCATCTCCACTTCCCCTGCGCCACCGCCGCCGCAGTGACAGGTGCGCGAGGGAGGCAGGAGGGGAGAGGGCGACAGTGAGAGGCGCGCCCCACAGGCCCTTATCAAACATAAATTAACGACACCCGCCCCCCACCCCACCCCCGCGCCACCCTCGGCGCGAATCGATCTCAACTTTCCCTCAGCCACCCCTCCCCCTCCCCCTCCCCATCCCCCTCCCCATCCCCCTCCGCGTTCATCGAGTCGCGGAAACCGCGTCTAACCCACGATAGTGTTACGCAGCAAAAGGCACTATTACCTTGCGTGGTACGGCACAGAAATGGCTCCAACAAACACATTGTAGGCCCTGGCTTTTGACAGACGCTTAATTTTACGATGTCACATATATTACGGTTCTTGCATTTGGTTTATCATTTTTTTTTGTAAAGATTAAAGTTAATTAAAACGGAGCGAAGTGGTCATATATTATGAAAAATGTTACTGCATTTCACAGATGACGTTAGGAATATCCTCCTTTGCATTTTCATGCGCGTAGTTTAGAGAATGTGTAGTAGTTCTCTAAAAATGTGATATAGAGAGCGCTGGGGAATAGTACTTTATTACGAGATCTGCCAGCACTTCTCATTTTGACGCGAAGAGAAAACATTCCGGGTTATAAATTCTGAAAAGAGAGAAAACTTAATGAATATAATATGTCAATTACTATATGTGTTTTTTGCTAACATGTGGGTACTTGATAAATTTGTACATCACAAGAATGACTAATAAATAAATAAGTGAATGTGAATATTTTAAGTCTAAATTCATTAATTCAATAGAATATCATTAAGATTCAAATGTATTAAGCATTAACTCATAAAATATATTACATCAACTTCTGCACCAAACACAACTTTGCGTAATGAATACTTGGATTAAAAGAAAATTCATGAAAATACCCTATAATTTTAACAATTTTCAAATCCCACAAACAGCGCTTCCGTGTCAGGGGACGCGAAAGAACGAAAGCAAAATACAGCGAACACCCGAACAATGTCGCTAAATTTAGCAGCAGGTTGCGCGAGTCAATCAAACCTAAATTAACAGCAACAGCCAGCGCAGCATTGCGACCGCACATCGGAACGTCGCGTGTCGTCCGCAGCATGTTTCTTTCAAAGCCGCCGCCGCGAGCGCTGCAGTGCCGCTCTGCCCGGATGCGAACGAGGCAGCTCCGAAAACACGCGACAGCGGAGGGAGCGAAACAGACACACGAAAAGGGTGTGCGGGAGTGCATGGGAGAGACAGACGGACAAAGTGGACATGGTATTTCTTGGCGCATCAATTGCTATGGTCTTCACTCCAGTAAATGTAGTACATGTTTTAATCGTGGGTGCTGGCGCTGTTCTTTCCCCGTTGGAACGACCGGGAGCGGTGGCTCAGAACATGAACTGAACTACTGTCTGGGAGGCCCCAGGTTCGAGTCCCGACGATTTTCGACACTTAGGTGTCAGCTAGGTAGAACACAGACACTGTCTGGAGGAGTGTTTCGGCGGCCGGCTGCTCTGATCGGGAGTTTTCAATAGTTTCTCCGATGAACACCAGGTGAATGCCGGAGCACTACACCAACAAACGGGCCACGAACCGCGCGCGGTCTTTGCTTCCTCATCTTTGTCCTATCATCACCCCTTACTCTAACATACACTACACTACCACGATCGGGAGCTTAGAACTTGTCCGTGCTGGAGATGTGCACCGCTGGTGGGAGATACCTGGTTGCGGAAACCCCGCTAGCTGACGGTAGGTCGGCGCCGGATCTCGTCATCGCGCGGGGAACACTTCCCCTTTCCGGGGAGAAAAGGATGCACCACACTCACGCTACAAATGACCTTAGCAACTGACGCGCCCGATATCAATATTCAATCATTCGCAGCTGGATCGTGAGATCTGGCACCGACGGGTTTTCCTCTCGAGGTATAATCCCTCACGAGACACCGCCTCAGCCGGTGCCTGCTCGAAGCTGCTGACTTTTCTCCCGAAACATGTGGTAGTGTTTTGCAGGTGTACGTTTGAGTGTGTAAGGGAAGAATCGAGAAGTTCGCAGAAGAAATATTGTGCACGATCCTTGGGCTGTTTGCTAGGCTTCTGTTCCAGCTGCGATCTGGCATGGGGGGGAGAGAACTCGGTAAACTAACCAGCTGAGCCACTGACCACAAGTTTTATTCGACCTCCCGATTTAGTGAGTGTCGAAAATCCATAACCAACGTGACTCAAACTTAAGGACCTACTGGCCGGAGACATTTTGGGCAACGGTTGTAGCCTCTCAGCAATCCCAGCTGATGTAACATCCTAGCTGTTGTAATGGAATTAATAGGTTTCGTTATATGAACGTAAGAATCCGTATGGAAGTGAACTTGATGTACCGCAATGAAGCTGGTTGTAGATTCGGCGGCGAAGTTTTCACGATGAGGACTGGTGCTACAAAGCGCAGATGACCATGATATGAATGAAATATAAGGTAGCAGGGATGCAAGAATTCATCAATGCACTGCTCAACGAGGTTCGTATGGAGAATGTGCATATGGAGATATTATCAGTATTCTGCCGTTCCCTATAATTTTGGCTTATGCGTGCCCTCTACCTGCACGCTACAACGACTCTACATTTATACTATGTACACAAGGTAACCTCTGTAGATTATTTCATATTTCACATCAAATAACCCTAAAAATGTGACAATGGGTAATAATAGTTGTAGCATTTTTATATTTACATTTTTGTTTTATATTAAGCAACTGAAAAGATTTGTATAAACGTAACACATACGTTTCATCACATAGATTTGCACCCCTTTGAAGCTCTACAGGGGATGCAAAAACGATGTAATAACTGATGTAATACGAAACGTTATTGATTGTTTGATTGTTTATTGATGCTGGGTACGTCAACTACTAGGGAATTAGCTCCGTAAGTGAAATGCATTTTTTTTGCTCGGGAGGTAGCGGTGATCTTTCCCACTCTGTATGGCGGTATCCAGCGCCGACCTAACGTCTAACGGCTAGCGGGGGTTTTCTCCACCAGGTATCTCCCACCAGCTGGGCACTACCCCAGCCGGGACAAGCTCTCAGCTCCCGACTGGTCTCCCGGCATGTGTCCTGTTGTAGTGCGTGTTAGTGCAAGTGTGTGAGTGTAAAGTGATGTGGTCGAACACGCGCCATTAAAGTTGCCGCCAGAAGTTAGTACCGGCGCCGCTCAAGAGAGAGCGCCGATCAGCAACCCTACAGCTCCGTCACGCTCGGGCAAGCCTCGGAGCAGAAGGGTTCACCCTTATCGCGGAGCTGGCCGGCGGACCTTCACCCCGAGCGGGGTATAAGAGCGCTGCCCGGGCGGGCAGTGGCCAGTCAAGAAGCGAGCGCCAGTGAGTTAACAGTGAAGTGTACAGTGCGACGTCGAGTGTTTACGAACTTGGACTGCCCCAACGGAGAAACTGTAAACAACGCTACGCATACGGAACATCTATTGGAATATTGGTTGACTTGGCTTATGTTAGTGGATTTTCTTTTGGTTTGTGGAATAAACAGAATTTTAAGAAATTTTGTTGTCTTTGTTGTTTTGGTCACAACATAAAGGGGTGCGGAAGGAACAGGAAGGTGAAATCGCACGTGGTCCGGTGCCCGTTTATTAGGGTACAGCTTCGGCATTCGTTACAGAAATAATATGGTTTACATGAAGTCAACCTTTAGCAGCCAACTACAATGACTATCTGGAAGAGAATTCAATTCAGGCAGCTCGATGGATTCCTGTTGTTTTTATACCAGGCGACTGTCCGAACAGAACCTAAGTAACACTACGCTACCACACACCTCGAGAGACTAATTGTCCCGGCAGGCCCGGTGTACGGCTAAGGGACTCGCGAGACCAGAAGGAGAGAATGCCTCAAGCGGACAGTCAGCGCCGGATGACATGTTCCAGTGGAACAAGAACACCGCCATCTCTTGCGTTACAATACGCACTACACTTACGGAACTAATGTGCTTAGATGATTTCGTGCCAGGGGACACTAAATAGCTACGCAAAATCTTAAAAACTGATTCAAAATTACAAACATTTAGAGTAAGTTTTCAAAATGCATAGAAAAATATTAGATGATTACTTGAAAAAGATACTTGTGCAGTAAAATTCCAAAATGCCTATTTTCGAAGTGTCATATGAACGAAAATAATGAACGAAAATTATTGACGTGTCAAATAAACGAAACATTATGAACGAACATTATTATCTACATGATGATACAAAATGAAACTAAAGATTAAAAATAAAACAAATAATTTTAAGAAATTTAAATGAAAGTTATTTACTTTTACATCTATATTTAATTTTGAAACATTTTGGCATGGCTTAGAACATAATTAGCATGGAGAGTACTTTTCTAAAAAATATTTTTTAAATTAGATAATTCACGCCCTTTAATATACTTGTCTTAGCTGTTGATTTTAGACAGGGTACATTACTCAGCAGAAGGCCAAGACTGCAGACATCGCGAAGGCAGAAAAAAAAACCAAACCGCTGAGTGTCTCCCAAAGAGACGTTTCCGCCGCATAAATCCCAGCGAGTGGCCTTCGTCACCCAGCGATTTATGCGCCTTCGCGGGCGACCCGCCCCACAGCCGCCCGCCCGCTTTGGCACGCGGCGGGGGCGGGCGGCGGCGCTGCGAGGCTCGCTGGACCGCGGGTTGCGGGGCTGGGCCGGCGCCGCATTCGATGTTACGCACACAAGGAAAAGTTTCCCTCGGAAGTAATGCTGTAATATGAACGCAAAAATTTAATGGATACAGAAACAGTTGCATGTTACAAGCGAGTGAACTCGGCACCTCGTGCTGACGACAGACACACAGTAACTGAACCAGGGTCCTATAACTCCTATTTAACGTAGTGCAGAGTGGCGCGCTCTGCTGCATCACCTTCTTACTGGAACTAAAACACGAACTGTTGCCAACGATACTTTGAACGTGCGTGGCTGCTGGGTGAGTTCGCGGGTCGCAAACAGGCCCATAATGTTACCAAACATAACGTCTATGTTCTTAAAGTATTGGCTTTGACTAATTGAACATTTAGAAGACACTTTTCGTATTTCTCACAAAGTAGCCAATTTGTTTGTGGGAAAGTTGGCGAGCCTTACCTGCAGCTGCACCCGGCGACACTAGCGCCTCCTATAGTAACACCCGCGAGCATTGCCCTCGGGTTATGAAGATATATCGGCCATCATCTAACACAAAAATAGTTTTTCATTAATATTAAATAAAAATATAGTAGCGAAAATATTTTTTTCAATTGCAGAATTTAAAAATTACACGTGACTTTTTAAATGAGTAAACATCGTTTATATTAACTGATAATTTAATATTTTCATTTAGAAAAATATCTAATATTTCAATAGAATGGACATTTAAATAGTTGGTAACGCGCGCAACCTTAGGGACTGTTCAACGAACACGTGAGTCGCAGGATGGAGAGTTGCAGGGCCCTGAGCTGAACTCCCTAAACATGAACGCTGGGCTTAAATAATATTGCTTACGTCACAGTGATGATCGTTCACGTCACAATCGAGAGAGTGTGGCAGGAGTCGTCGCTGGAATTCAAAGGTTAGGGATCGTAGGTCGGGAGGTGGCTTAGTCATGGTCCTACTCGCAGGATGTCCCTCTTATCGCAAGTCTGCACTACTTCTTTCGTCATGGAGATGAGTGGTCAAGTTAGAGGTAGTTTAATCAGTCTGGCCCACGTGACTCTGTCGCATGTAACGCCGATTCACGTGTTCGTTGAACAGTCCCTAAGGTTGCGCGCGTTACCAACTACTTAAATTTCCATTCTATTGAAATATTAGATATTTTTCTAAATGAAAATACTAAATTATCAATTAATATAAACGATGTTTACTCATTTAAAAAGTCACGAGTAATTTTTAAATTCTGCAATTGAAAAAAATATTTTCGCTACTATATTTCTATTTAATATTAATGAAAAACTATTTTTGTGTTAGATAAAGGCCGATATATCTTCATAACAATATATAGTTTATATAGTTTATATTTCTAAAATTTAAATTAATACACATATTTCCATAATTATCGGTTTGGGGGAAAATACTCCAGAATTTTGTTTTACCAAAATGCAATAATAAGTCAAATTCTATCAAACACAAGTGAAAAAGTGCATCATATTTTGAACACAAAGGAGACCGTAAACATTATAAATAATTTTAGCCAACCTTGATGATGTTTCAAAAAAACATTTATATTAATTTATATATGTAAAATATTGTTGTTTTTTATTATAGCTTTTAGGATGTCTCATGTACAGCATTCTAGCTTCCCGTACTGTTGCCCCGGGGTCGATTTACAGTCGTGCCAAAAATATATTTGTTACTTTCTTTTAAAATTAACACAGTATCTTTCTAATTACGGTGAAGGAAATAAGTCAAGTTCGCCATATATCGCTTTTAGTCCTGAGGCCGGCACAGTCGGACTATAGACCCAAATGGCCAAATACATACATACATTTATTTATTTTTATAGCAATACAAAAAATATATTTAGTCAGATATTTAAAGACATGATAATATTTCATCGATTTTTTAAATTTCTGTACTAAAATTTAGAGCAATATTATTTTAAAATACGTAAATCTAAAGCCTGCAGTTTCTTTTTCACATCCATTTTGGTTATATAGAGTATCTCAGAATAAATGTTTGTGGATTTACGGAGGTTAAAAATTGTCACTTTTTGACAATAAACAAATAGAAATTCATTTAGGATCTAAGAGATTTGCGCTTGTAAAATTTTACCCGGATCCTCAGGCGTTTCCTCATGCAGAACTGATGCAGCTCATCCTGATCTGTAGGTCATGTTCTAATGCAACCAAGGAGATTGCATGTATCTACCGAAAGCCTTTGGAGACGGCGTTGACTATAGCATTCTTTTTTCTGCAGCTTTGAGTATTTCCTCAATGTTTTTGCCAACTTCTCTTCGTGTTCAACGAGACTGCTTCATAAACGTTCTTTCTACGTCAACATTCTGATGCAAGACACTTTCTTCTAATTTTGACACTTACTGATTTTCGTCTGTCTTTCTTTTATTGCTACAACTGTCACTTATTCATGTCCACTTTTTCTACTTTCTTTCTCTATGTATGTTTTGCCCCAACATTACTCCAACATCTGTACGGGGTATTTATTTGGCCATCCAATCATCAGCGGCAATATCTACCAAAGATCGTTGCGATCCCCGGATTGTCGCCGGCCGCCTTCGGGGCGCCCCCCCCCGACGCCCAGACCCTCCCCTCCACGACGCTCCCCTCCACGCTCCGACCCGCCCTCGGCGCTGCCCCCCCCCCCCCCCGCCGTGCCACGCTCGGCGCCGTGATGTATGGCGGAAGTGGCTCCGCGGGCGGTCCCCGGAGGCGCCGGAAGAAGCTGGCGCCCTCTCCAGGGACGCGTCTCTTCGACACACTACAAGTCGGAGCCGCGCGAAGCCCCCCGCCCCGCCCCCGCCCCGCCCACGCCCCGGGCCGGGCCGCGCGCCAGGTATCGGCCACCTCGCCCCACCTCGCCCGGATGCCTCCATGCAGCGCGGCGCGGCGCGGCGCGGCGCGGCGCGGCCCTCGTGGCCGGGAGCTCTTAATGCTCCTTTATTTATTGGACGGCGCCCGCGGGCCCCGAGGGTCGCCCGGCGCCAGGCCGGGGGGCGGCGGCTGAGAATGAGACAGCGACGTGTGCAGGGCCTCATACGACGGCGAAAAGGTGAAATTCGTGTTAGGGAACTGTGATTGAGAAAAGAGAAAGGGACGAAAAAGTTTGTGAATTTCGTTAGCTAAACAGTTTTATTATATTTCCCTAAAATTACTAGTTTCTCCATATTACAATTGATGTTACGACGTAATTCACGAACACGTCATATTATATTTTGTTTCAAATATGGGACACAAATTGTATCAATGCTATTTTATTCAACCAGAGGCGGGCAATAATTATATTTTTATTTGATAATGTTCTTCTTTTCATACTATTTTATCTTCCCTTTCTTTTTATCAACGTTCTCACTCTTATCATTTACTTCTTAATTTCATTTCTCTTGTTTTCGAAACCTATTCACATTGTTTTGTACACATAAAATATGTTTCTAACTAGAATACGTGTCAATAAATTGATTAAGTCATTTAATTTTAAAAGGCCACATCCGCTGCTCAATGTATGCAACTTTGTTGCAGAATGCCTCACCTTAGGAGATGCATCCCCAACAGAAAACCACCCCTGATTAAATTGTACTGACTTGTGAATTGAATGTGTGATGTTTTCACGTGCATGACACTAAATGCATATTCGGAATGAAGCGAAGAGCTTAGCTCACATTCGCAAATACTGGAGTAATTGCATCTTTTAAATAACTGATTCAATTCGAAAACTGAAGTCCCTCAATGCATTTAAATCTCTTTCGTGGTACCAAATCCCTCTCGATAAAAAAATTAAATAAAACATTAAAAGTGAATAATTTGTGGTAAAACTACTTTCACTATGCAATGAAATAATAAATCCTGCAAGATTTCATTGCTCTGGAGTGTTGTTATAACTGATTAAGATTTAGTATCGATTTATTTCCAACTTTAATTTTTATTACTTTACAATTTCTTTTTGTTGTCAAAGTTTATAGTTTCCTATCAATGCTATATTCATCCAAAATTTATATCCTTAGAAAATATATAGCTTTGTTTGCTACGTTTCATGCACGAAAAACTCCGCTCATTCCTCTCAACCTCTTCGCTCACCTACTCCAGGAAACGACCGGAATCTGCACTCCATTACGCTCTGTTGAAGAAAACATAAAACGTTACGACCAATGCTGTGAAGTTTTGCGATTTCTCGTATAGAACACAATGTGTGACAACTCTAAGTATCATACCAAGTCGTAAACATAAAATGAAAGAAGAAACTTGAGAACAACTGAGTGACCTAATTTAATTTATACGAATAAGATTGAGCGCAAAAATACCATGTATGTGGACACAATAGTCGCAGTAGCAGAGACGTCTATTGGAGTCATTTTGCCAAACAAATTCTGATAATTATGAACGTATACACTGATGAAAGACAATGGAATGCGTTTCGTGTTCTATTTCATCAACTGATTTCTTCTCAACAAATTATATCTTTATAATCGACGTGCAAAATGTTGTTTGTTCTTTTTAACTATTTTTAGGTTGAAATAGAAAGTAGTTCTGTATATTTTTATTTTTCGTTTAGTGTTTCAACTGATATATATTAGAATTGAAATAGTAAGAATTCTTTAGTATTGTTGAGATTTCATATTAAAAGGAGTGCCTATGTTTATTGCCCATGACATACACCACATATGTCAAGACATTATACCCGAAACACTGATGTGCAAAAAATTATAATATTTCGGTGAATTTGTAGCTTATTCTGGTTGCCAGTTTCATAAGTTATAATATGTTTGATCACTTTAGTTTCTTTATAGATTTTGGAACCCATTATTTCACAATGCACAACAGCAATATTGAAATGATATTCTGAATTTTATGGGTACCATCAATATTAGAGGTAAATCCCACTGCAATGGATATAAAGAATTCATAATTCCTCAGAAACTTATTCAAGTATGAAAAGTCTCTCAAAAAGTAAAAGCTCATAATGAAACAAAATAATCTACAGTTTTGTAGTACGTATTTAAACAATGTAATTATCAAGAATCTGGTTCCAAAACTGCAGAAAGTAACTAGATTCAAACAAAGCACACAGTAAAAGCTAAGTGGCTAGGAGTGAGTCAATATTTATTGGTGCTGGGCACGTCATTCTATTGTGCCATTTCTGTCATACGTGTAGAGCATGTTACGAACCAAGAGTTGGCGGTGTAACTTGAAAGTGAGATTCGCCGCTGATCTACACGTCTTCTTGCAAGGGTTCTTTGTTATGTAGTGTCGAAATTGTCCCTTGGTCGCAAACTCTAACTCTACGATCTCTGAACCAACAATGCAGCAGAGGTGACTCTGTTGCACCGAATTTCATAGCAAACGAGGATATACTAGGAAGATAAATGCAGTCTGATGCGCCAAATAGTTACTCTTACTTTTACTACTTTTGAAATATTTGAATTACTGGAAAATTAATTCTAAACAAGTGGAAATTGTGTATCACATAATAGCATTGCTTGCTCCAGTCTGTGTGGCGATAAAGTCTTGGCACCGCGGAGCGTGGAGGGAACTCATCTCGTGCACAAACACATTCCATATCGACAGAAAGCAAATTTGACCTCGGGTGTTCACGAGCGGATCCAACCGTTCATTTAGAAGCCTAGATTTTTTGTTAAATAATAAACATACTTATTATATTGTATTTTATTTTTATAGTGTATATATGATGCTATACAATATTTTTTAATAATTACATAATTCTAAAAAAAGTAAAAATTAAATAAATGTTTGGCATATAAAAAAGGTAACAAAAGTGTTTCTCTAGGCCTTCTCTTTGGTCTATACCCCCATGGCTTGCCCCTGAATCCGTTACTGCGGGTCCTACGTCATCTCACAGGACGTTCCACATGCTTCGTTATTTCTGTTTGCTTTCTGTTCAGTTGCTCAAAAGGCGAGGCCTCCATCTTTCGCCTGCGTAGGAGTCCTAGAAGTCCGGCGTGACGCAGAAGCCGACGTGGCCACCTCCGTCAGGCTGCAACCCGCACGTGTTCGGAATTCAAAAAACACTAGCCTATAATTTTGTACTAAATGTGTATCACAATAAAAAACTTTGTACTCAAATATAAACAATAAAAAACAAATCCAAAAGTGGGGGCATTAGCACCCCCACTTCTCATAAATTCAAAATCAACTAGCCTAACATTATCTATTAATTATGTACTAATTTTGTACCAAAATCAAAAATTTTGTATTCGGCTTGTGTTTTTTGAATTTCGAACAAGTGGGGGTTGCAGCTTGACGGAGGTGACGTGGCCGCTGGCGCCTCGGTTAATTATCTTAATTTTGCATTTTTACTCTCTCGTATACGCACGTATACAGGGAATAGTATTCGTAGTGTAGTGGCAGTTATGAAATGCAGGTGAAATATCATGGTAAAAATTCGCTGTTTTCTGGCGCATGATTATATAACTTTCTCTCCTTTCGAAGAATTTCTTAAGTCAAGAATGTAAAAACCCGTTTTCGGAAAACATTTCGCAAAATGTGAAGACATATATAAAAAAATATGAACGTTTCTCGAAGCCCATAAGTTGCCTGTAAAATGTTTTAAATCCATTTAATTGTGCCAATCCATTGAATACTTTCGCGTCGCGACGTGTGGGTGTCCATCGCTTGCGGGGCCTTTGAGGCCTGGCGCCTGGCTGCTGACACAGAACTCCGCGCGCGACCGCAAAATGAAGGCGCCGGGCCGCTTCCGATGAGTCTCCGGACCGGCCACAAGCCTTTGCCGCCGCCTGCGCACGCCCCCTCACGAGCAAGACGTTCGTCAAGAGGAGAACTGCTACTAAAGGACGCTTTTAGGCTTCCAAGAAGTCTCATGACACTTTCTCCAGCCGTAACATGCCAGGTCTTCCGAATGGAGTCAACTATGGACCTTAGCGCAGTTTCTTTTCTCTATCCTCGCTAAGAAGTGACTGATCCATCTATTAATACTTAAATTACTAGAACCGTCGAATATTTTGAATATATGCTCTACCAAAGATGGAAGCGTGTCTTGCAATGGAATTTGGAATAATATTAAAGAACGTTTTAAGATAAAAACTTCTATAGATTCATTTTGAAGTTCATGGCGTATTTGTGTTTTGGAAATAAACAACTCCGTTCTTATAGTTTTTCTTAAGAAGTGTTTTGTAATTTATTAATGTAAAAATGAAGCATTATAAACTATAAACAATTATAAGAAAGGGATTGTCGATTTTTTGTTCTATAAATAGGTACGCTTTCTTAATTTGTTTTACTAGCGATGAGCTAGTTTAAATATCTTTCTTCCTTCGTCACTCTCCTCCTCTCTCCGTCTGTGCCTCTCTTTCTCTCTGTTTCTCTGATTGTGTAATTACACAAGCATTATTACGAGACATTTATCTAGTTTATATTACGTTATTTACGTCGTGTATGTGTATTTTTCAAATGTTTGACATTAAATGTCTGACGCGAAAAGATCTTCCAACTATTTCCATAATATATTGTATTATTAGGCGATGAATTTGGTGTGATCATGGTATTGTTTTATCGCAGTTGCCTATTAGATAGTTGATATGCATTATAGATTTAGAAATAATTGTAGACTGGATTTTATGTGTATATTCATTTCCAAGCAATAGCTCAGTTCCAAGGATGTATATTGCCAGGATTGCTAATTGGTTTTACTATAATGAGTGAACAAGCAGTCTTCAATGTCAATATAATTCTTAAAGAGAAAGGTTAATATTGGCAACAGTTAATGATTAATAATGAATATTTAAATTGAACATTGTTGAAGTAAGAATGAATCGTAATTGCAATGTTGCCACACAGTACTATAACACTTACAGATTCTTAATATAGAATTTACAATTTTAAAATAAAAGAGATTTTAGCATTGGTGACTATTTACAACATGAAGACTTGAACAAAAAGTGAGCTACTGTTCACATACAATTAATGTAATTATGGTTTTTACGTAACACACTTGAAATATCTCGACGCTCATCACGATACATTATCAAGTTAGCACGTGAGAATGCAAAACAAGAGACAATTATATCTTAATGCTTGCAAGTATAAAAACAATATTTTGCACAAAACCATGTGTTAAGTGTAAGATATAACACCTTACCAGAAACGAACATGTTCCAACGTATTAAAAGTAAACCTGTAATACAGGAATTCTGCTACGATTTACATAGCTTCATAATATCTTAAAACAATCTATACTGTCGCAATTAATGTGGCATTGTAATTAAATTCAACAAGATGCATTATAAAATGTTTTACGTGGAACACATCCTCTCTCCACCAAATCTGGGCACGGAGTGACCGAAATCCCACTCGGAGTGCGGGATTTAATTGCAATTAGTATAACAATCGATTAATTTATACAATTAATCGAAGAATAAATCGAATATTTTTACATAGAATAAAAATCGGTAAACTTAATCTATCTATTATCGATTATTTTCATTCTATTAATTTCAAAGACGCGTAAAATATGAAAGTTTCTCTCTTACTTTTGAAAAAAAGTGACGGAATTGCTCATCTGTTAATTCCTCTCCAACTGCAAAACTTTATTGAGACAAACCTATGTGATTAATTTCATGTTAGTGAAAAATAATGAAATGAAAAGTCACTCTGCATGTTCTAATATTTTAGTAATGGTATTATATTCAATATGAAATAAGAAAGCGACAGAATTACCAATTTTCCTAGAATTGTCCTCAACCAAGTACATCGTTAGATTACAATTATTGGTGTTACTGCGACCGTTTTTTTTAACTGAGTTACAATTGTTTGTATTGTGAGCACGTGTCAGAGGTATATGGTACGTGTGTGGAATGAATATTATTTAAATAACGAATAAACAAATATTATTAATTAAATCGTGACGTGGTTCAAAAATAATGCCAAAAATTGCGAAATAGCGTTAGACAGAAGGTAGAGAATGATTCGCACTATGGTGATAGGTTTTCTTAAAATAAGTAAAATCACTCAACGATTAATTAATTTACAAATTAAAAATTCACGGTTTTACGCATGTTACACATTATTTAAAACATGTGAAAAATTAATTGATTATTTCGAAAATATTATTCGATACATACGAATTTAATAAAATAATAAGATTAGATATTAATCGATTATTATTTAATAATCGCACATCCGTAGATCCCACCGTCTTCATAGCTGAATTGACACGCTAGATTATCCAAAAAGTGATAGATGATATATTAACCTAATAGAGAGATAAACAGTTTTAGAGATATAAAGAATTAGAGAATATCTATAGTGATATTTAATTACTTCGACAAATTAATTAATAGTTTAAAGGCAAATTTTCTCTTGTACTTTAACTCTTAGAAAAGAGCTGAATGAAGAATTTAATACAAAGTTTGTGAATAATATTACAATTTTAAAATTCCGATTGGCTGGTTCTGCCTCTGCCTGTGAGGTGCTCTCTCACTGCGCGTGATGGCACTTCTTAAAGACGTGGGTACTTCTAGTGACGTGGTAAGATTACGCAATCATCTGGCCGCTCTCATTTTACGATTCTGTGAAGCTTAGCAGAGCGTGTTTAAGTAACAGTTCTGTACATGTTATTCTGACAAATTATACGCACATTTAAGCCCACATAAACACTCGATTTTGATGTCAGACATTAGTAGGTTGTATTAATAACTTGCCCGAATAGAGAGGAAAAGGAATAAATTCTATAGAGTCTCGCTGCCTTGGTGTGCTCTGCCTTACACGGTGTTGCTCAAGCCCACCCCACTCCTCCCCTCGTCGTTCACGCCCTGCGTACTCGCGCGGCTCTGCCCCTGCCCACCACAGCCTCCACTACTATCATCATTGCGACTTTCATCGTTCATTCGGAAACCCAGAAATATGTCCATTGTAGCATTCTCCCGGGAAACATCCTGAAACAGCTTTCATACCTAAAATTATTGAAAGTATTCAATGGATTGGAACAATTCAATGGACTTAAAACATTTTACAGTGAACTTACGGGCTTTGAGAAATGTTCAAATTATTTTATGAATGTCCTCATATTTGGCGAAGTATTTGCCGAAAACGGGTTTTTACATTTTTGACTTACGAAAGAAGAGAAAGTTAATTAATTGAGAAAGAAAACAGCGAATTTTTACCATGAAACTTATTTTCGTTGAAAACTAGAAGTCGAATTCAGCTGCATTTCATAACTGTCTCTTCTCTACGTATATTATACTCTGTATACGTGTGTATACGAGAAAGTAAAAATTCAAATTTCAGATAACTAAGCGATTGCGAGACAATTTAGACTACAGCGTAGAAATATTCAGTTTTGGCACTATAAATATGGTTCCTATAATTTAAAAAAAAATCTTCAAAATTACAAAAATGAATTTCTGTAGTAAATTCTGAGTTCTGTAATATCTGAGTGAATATGTCAGAAGAGTACCATCGGTAGCCCGTCGGTTAGCGTGCTCGCTCTCCAGGAACAACCCCGGATTCAATTCCCGGTCGGGGCGAACGTTAACTGTGCGTTTTATTTGCAATGCCGCAGCATCTGTTGCTGGGTGACGATGAAAAGATTACTTCTCAGTTTGAGAAGACCAGGTTACGTGCTAACCACACGGGGATGTCTATGTGCTAACCACACGTACCCTATAACCTATGACCGCAACGTGGTGCCAAAGTACATACATACGTCAGAAGAGTAAAATAGATATTTCTCTAAAAATACTAAGTGTAATGATTACTAAGAAGAGTACGGACAACATAGTATTAAAGATATTTGTGGGATCGAACTTGATATACAAGTGCCGTTTATCCCGTGAATTGTTTCCTATTACTTTATAAATTAGAAAATACGTCGAATCTTTTACAAAATATAACAATTTCCAGTTGACTGCAGCTGGAAATTGAGGTTTTTTATGAAATCATCCGAAATCCGGTTCAAAGTTCGCCGGCACACGTAAACTGCTGAGTATCATTTTATTATTAGAAACAAGATGTGAATATGAATCCACTGTTCCCTGCTATTTGTCACACACAATTCCAACGAGTTGCACGTTGTGTCAATGTATTGCAATAAGAATTGTTTCGCTCATTTTTTAAGTTCACAACTATAATTCTTTAATTTTTGTACGAACGCACTATGGCTTCCGAGACACATTTTTGTGGCCAAAATTAATAACTGAATTGTGAAGAATGTATCAAGTGTCAATGCATCTCAGAGATTAAAACTACAAAACCACATACAATACCACAAACAAATGTACAAAATTAATAACATTAACATACAACATATTTTTTAACTAAAATGTTGAATTAATACATACCAGCTTAAGGCTAAATGTCCCGACAATAGTACAATTTGTAGCCACCACGTGGCAGCAACAAAATAAGTGAAATTTACTTTACCGATAACGTCTGAACCAATGGTTTGATTTTCGATTTGTAAACGGCATTTGACGCCTTTTTAAAATAGAATGTACGCTACGATAACCATTTTCAAAAATCTAGCACAAACGCAAATTTGAAATTAGTTCTCAAACTTCCGAGAACAAATTAAAAAATGTGGCCTTATAGCGCGATGGCGACATGCTTCCTGAATCCAACGCCGTGACAATCATGCAAATCGGACGAATAGGAGTGTCGTAAAGTGAAATTTATGAAAACACCTCGCCCCCCCCCCACTTCCTCTCCTGCGCCGTTGCGTCACCCACCCGCCCGTTGTGGGCCCTCTCTCAGCGCGGTGGCACGGCCGGGCCCGGCGGTTAAAGCGGTGCTACGTCTAAGATTAATTTTTAGCTCTGCAAATAATTCAGCAATTAAAAAATAACTGTATCCTTCTTTAGCTTTATAGGTACTGGCCTGCGATGACGCAGTTATGCTCGTATTAACAAATAACAGAGTTGACACCCTTATGATCATCTTCTTCTCCTCTACTCCGAGGATGGGTTCATGACCTGTTCTGACTCTACCAATTTCATTTCTATAACGATCTGCCTCTGTGTCTTCTACCTCGCGTTCTACACATAAACGCTTGCTTTAGAATGCGTGTCAGTCCCATGTATCGAAGTCATTCCTCCCTTCACTCCCCGAAGTCAGAAATATAGTATTTTGCCATTGATTGCTTGAACAATTAATTTTCATCTTATTTCGCGTCGCGCTTCTGGCCTGTAGTTCTATGGCGAGAGAGACAACTCGCATAGTCGAGGCTTGCGAGCACAACCGCATGGGTGGACAAATGAGCATCAGCACGAAGGTTTCATTCGTTATCGAATCCCACCAAGCGATTTTCGCCGATAACTTATATACCGCTAGTTCACGTGACAGTGTCTCCCGCGCTGGAGAATGGCCGGTCGGCAAACACATTCGTTAATTTGTTTTGGCCGTGTACAACGAATTCCGCTTGCTAGGTGCATTCCGAGAGCTGCACCCTGACTTACGCCCGCTCTCGGGCACTTGAACCGCAACACCTGCACTTCCCAACCGTTTGCTCCGTGTACAGACCGTGTCATTATATACTGTAACTATTCAATTATAACTGAACTAAAAATATAAGAATATTTTGTTTCTCTACGAAAATCTCAATGTGTGTTTGTGTGAGAGTGTGTGTGTGTGTGTTATTTGTTTGTAATAGATCGAAAATGAAAACTATAATAATTATTTACGAAATATGTAACGTAATTTCAACCTTTACTTTACGAGATCAAATCGTACAAAGAGAAATATCAAGATTGTAGGAAGATAAACCATGGAACTCTACAATATACCGATGACGCAGAAATCCTGGTGCCAGCGTGATTATCCCATCTCCCTTGCGGTCAAGCAAGCAGTATATTTTCTGGAACTTTTGGATTTTTTTCATCTAGATCTACCTCTGTTAAACAGGTTATATTATTTTAAAAATATTTAAAATGACCAACTGGCCACATATCATACTTTTCAAGAAGTGCGTATAATGTTTTTCCGTAAATGCCATCACTTTGTTCTTTGCATTTGAAATGTTAAAATAATATCCTTTGTGATATTGATGAAATTAATACACAGACTTTGTAAATTATCTTATCTTTTAGCATCAAATTATTTTTGTATGAAAGTTCATAAATATCATGCAATCACGTTTCGGTCGTTTAGGAAAGTGCCGCACATTTTTCCAGCATGTTATCTTCAGATGCGAAAAGACGAACAACAGTGAGAACTATTGGGTAACTATAAATAATCTAGTGACTACATGATATAGTTACCATAGGGTAAAGTGAATGAGAAACGAAATAAAAGAAAGTTTATAATTCTATCCAAAGATGAAAAAGAATTTGTGCACACACACAGGGAGTGACTGACTGACAGACGGACGGAGTGACTGACGGACGGACGGACTGACGAATGGACGGACTGACGAATGGACGGACTGACGGATGGACGGACTGACGGATGGACGGACTGACGGATGGACGGACTGACGGATGGACAGACTGACGGATGGACGGACTGACGGATGGACGGACTGACGGATGGACGTACTGACGGATGGACGGACTGACAGACTAATGGACTGACAGACTAACGGACGGAGAGATTGTCTGACAGACGGGCTGACAGACTGATGGACGGACCGCCTGACGGACGGGCTGACGGACGGATGGACTGACTCACGATCGCATGACGGACAGACAGCCGGCCTGATGGACGGTCGGCCTGACGGACGGACGGTCGACCTGACGGACGGACAGTCGGCCTGACGGACGGACAGTCGGCCTGACGGACGGACAGTCGGCCTGACGGACGGACAGTCGGCCTGACGGACGGACAGTCGGCCTGACGGACGGACAGTCGGCCTGACGGACGGACAGTCGGCCTGACGGACAGACAGTCGGCCTGACGGACGGACAGTCGGCCTGACGGACGGACAGTCGGCCTGACGGACGGACAGTCGGCCTGACGGACGGACAGTCGGCCTGACGGACGGACAGTCGGCCTGACGGACGGACAGTCGGCCTGACGGACGGACAGTCGGCCTGACGGACGGACAGTCGGCCTGACGGACGGACAGTCGGCCTGACGGACGGACAGTCGGCCTGACGGACGGACAGTCGGCCTGACGGACGGACAGTCGGCCTGACGGACGGACAGTCGGCCTGACGGACGGACAGTCGGCCTGACGGACGGACAGTCGGCCTGACGGACGGACAGTCGGCCTGACGGACGGACAGTCGGCCTGACGGACGGACAGTCGGCCTGACGGACGGACAGTCGGCCTGACGGACGGACAGTCGGCCTGACGGACGGACAGTCAGCCTGACGGACGGGCAGTCGGCCTGACGGACGAACGACCTGACGGATGAACGGCTTAACGGACGGACGGACAGATGGACTGACGGAAGAACTGACGAATGGACTGAAGAACGGACTGACGAAAGCACTGACGGAAGAACTGACGGATGGACTGAAGGACGGAATGACGGAGGGACTGACGGAAGGAATGACGGAAGAACTGACGGATGGACTGAAGGACGGACTGACGGAAGAACTGACAGATGGACTGAAGGACGGACTGACGGAAGAACTGACAGATGGACTGAAGGACGGACTGACGGAAGGACTGACTGACTGACAAAATACTCAAAATAGTCACAATAATCAAAATAGTCAAAATAGTTATAATACTCAGGATAGTCAGATCGACTTGCCGGGTCGATCCCCCACTTGATTGACTTGCTGGGTCGATCCCCTACTTTATCGACTTGCTGGGTCGATCCCCCACTTGATCGACTTGCTGGGTCGATCCCCCACTTGATCGACTTGCTGGGTCGATCCCCCACTTGATCGACTTGCTGGGTCAATCCCCCACTTGATCGACTTGCTGGGTCGATCCCCCACTTGATCGACTTGCTGGGTCCATCCCCCACTTGCGCGACTTGCTGGGTCGATCCCCCACTTGCGCGACTTGCTGGGTCGATCCCACACTTGCGCGACTTGCTGGGTCGATCCCCCACTTGCGCGACTTGCTGGGTCGATCCCCCACTTGCGCGACTTCCTGGGTCGATCCCCCACTTGCGCGACTTGCTGGGTCGATCCCCCACTTGCGCGACTTGCTGGGTCGATCCCCCACTTGCGCGACTTGCTGGGTCGATCCCCCACTTGCGCGACTTGCTGGGTCGATCCCCCACTTGCGCGACTTGCTGGGTCGATCCCCCACTTGCGCGACTTGCTGGGTCGATCCCCCACTTGCGCGACTTGCTGGGTCGATCCCCCACTTGCGCGACTTGCTGGGTCGATCCCCCACTTGCGCGACTTGCTGGGTCGATCCCCCACTTGCGCGACTTGCTGGGTCGATCCCCCACTTGCGCGACTTGCTGGGTCGATCCCCCACTTGCGCGACTTGCTGGGTCGATCCCCCACTTGCGCGACTTGCTGGGTCGATCCCCCACTTGCGCGACTTGCTGGGTCGATCCCCCGCTTGATCGACTTGCTGGGTCGATCCCCCGCTTGCGCGACTTGCTGGGTCGATCCCCCACTTGCGCGACTTGCTGGGTCGATCCCCCACTTGATCGACTTGCTGGGTCGATCCCCCACATGATCGACTTGCTGGGTCGATCCCCCACTTGATCGACTTGCTGGGTCGATCCCCCACTTGCGCGACTTGCTGGGTCGATCCCCCACTTGATCGACTTGCTGGGTCGATCCCCCACTTGATCGACTTGCTGGGTCGATCCCCCACTTGCGCGACTTGCTGGGTCGATCCCCCACTTTATCGACTTGCTGGGTCGATGCCCTACTTTATCGACTTGCTGGGTCGATCCCCTACTTTATCGACTTGCTGGGTCGACCCCCACTTGATCGACTTGCTGGGTCGATCCCCCACTTTATCGACTTGCTGGGTCGATCCCCCACTTGATCGACTTGCTGGGTCGATCCCCCACTTGATCGACTTGCTGGGTCGATCCCCCACTTGATCGACTTGCTGGGTCCATCCCCCACTTGATCGACTTGCTGGGTCCATCCCCCACTTGCGCGACTTGCTGGGTCGATCCCCCACTTGCGCGACTTGCTGGGTCGATCCCCCACTTGCGCGACTTGCTGGGTCGATCCCCCACTTGCGCGACTTGCTGGGTCGATCCCCCACTTGCGCGACTTGCTGGGTTGATCCCCCACTTGCGCGACTTGCTGGGTCGATCCCCCACTTGCGCGACTTGCTGGGTCGATCCCCCACTTGCGCGACTTGCTGGGTCGATCCCCCACTTGCGCGACTTGCTGGGTCAATCCCCCACTTGCGCGACTTCCTGGGTCGATCCCCCACTTGCGCGACTTCCTGGGTCGATCCCCCACTTGCGCGACTTGCTGGGTCGATCCCCCACTTGCGCGACTTGCTGGGTCGATCCCCCACTTGCGCGACTTGCTGGGTCGATCCCCCACTTGCGCGACTTGCTGGGTCGATCCCCCACTTGATCGACTTGCTGGGTCGATCCCCCACTTGATCGACGTGCTGGGTCGACCCCCCACTTGATCGACTTGCTGGGGCGATCTCCCACTTGATCGACTTTCTGGGTCGATCCCCCACTTGATCGACTTGCTGGGTCCATCCCCCACTTGCGCGACTTGCTGGGTCGATCCCCCACTTGCGCGACTTGCTGGGTCGATCCCCCACTTGCGCGACTTCCTGGGTCGATCCCCCACTTGCGCGACTTCCTGGGTCGATCCCCCACTTGCGCGATTTGCTGGGTCGATCCCCCACTTGCGCGACTTGCTGGGTCGATCCCCCACTTGCGCGACTTGCTGGGTCGATCCCCCACTTGCGCGACTTGCTGGGTCGATCCCCCACTTGCGCGACTTGCTGGGTCGATCCCCCACTTGATCGACTTGCTGGGTCGATCCCCCACTTGATCGACTTGCTGGGTCGATCCCCCACTTGCGCGACTTGCTGGGTCGATCCCCCACTTGCGCGACTTGCTGGGTCGATCCCCCACTTGCGCGACTTGCTGGGTCGATCCCCCACTTGCGCGACTTGCTGGGTCGATCACCCACTTGATCGACTTGCTGGGTCGATCCCCCACTTGATCGACTTGCTGGGTCGATCCCCCACTTGATCGACTTGCTGGGTCGATCCCCCACTTGATCGACTTGCTGGGTCGATCCCCCACTTGATCGACTTGCTGTGTCGATCCCCCACTTGATCGACTTGCTGGGTCGATCCCCCACTTGATCGACTTGCTGGGTCGATCCCCCACTTGATCGACTTGCTGGGTCGATCCCCCACTTGAACGACTTGCTGGGTCGATCCCCCACTTGATCGACTTGCTGGGTCGATCCCCCACTTGATCGACTTGCTGGGTCGATCCCTCACTTGATCGACTTGCTGGGTCGATCCCCCCACTTGATCGACTTGCTGGGTCGATCCCCCACTTGATCGACTTGCTGGGGCGATCCCCCACTTGATCGACTGGCTGGGTCGATCCCCCACTTGATCGACGTGCTGGGTCGATCCCCCCCTTGATCGACTTGCTGGGTCGTTCCCCCACTTGATCGGCTTGCTGGGTCGATCACCCACGTGATCGACTTGCTGGGTCGACCGCCCACATGATCGACTTGCTGGGTCGACCGCCCACATGATCGACTTGCTGGGTCGACCGCCCACATGATCGACTTGCTTGGTCGACCGCCCACATGATCGACTTCCTGGGTCGACCGCCCACTTGATCGACTTGCAGGGTCGACCCCCACTTGATCGACTTGCTGGGTCGATCCCCCATTTCATCGACTTGCTGGGTCGATCCCCCACTTCATCGACTTGCTGGGTCGATCCCCCACTTGATCGACTTGCTGGGTCGATCCCCCACTTGATCGACTTGCTGGGTCGATCCCCCACTTGATCGACTTGCTGGGTCGATCCCCCACTTGCGCGACTTGCTGGGTCGATCCCCCACTTGCGCGACTTGCTGGGTCGATCCCCCACTTGCGCGACTTGCTGGGTCGATCCCCCACTTGCGCGACTTGCTGGGTCGATCCCCCACTTGCGCGACTTGCTGGGTCGATCCCCCACTTGCGCGACTTGCTGGGTCGATCCCCCACTTGCGCGACTTGCTGGGTCGATCCCCCACTTGCGCGACTTGCTGGGTCGATCCCCCACTTGCGCGACTTGCTGGGTCGATCCCCCACTTGCGCGACTTGCTGGGTCGATCCCCCACTTGCGCGACTTGCTGGGTCGATCCCCCACTTGATCGACTTGCTGGGTCGATCCCCCACTTGATCGACTTGCTGGGTCGATCCCCCACTTGATCGACTTGCTGGGTCGATCCCCCACTTGATCGACTTGCTGGGTCGATCCCCCACTTGATCGACTTGCTGGGTCGATCCCCCACTTGATCGACTTGCTGGGTCGATCCCCCACTTGATCGACTAGCTGGGTCGATCCCCCACTTGATCGACTTGCTGGGTCGATCCCCCACTTGATCGACTTGCTGGGTCGACCCCTCACTTGATCGACTTGCTGGGTCGATCCCCCCACTTGATCGACTTGCTGGGTCGTTCCCCCACTTGATCGACTTGCTGGGTCGATCCCCTACTTGATCGACTTGCTGGGGCGATCTCCCACTTGATCGACTTTCTGGGGCGATCTCCCACTTGATCGACTTGCTGGGTCGATCCCCCACTTGATCGACTTGCTGGGTCGATCCCCCACTTGATCGACTTGCTGGGGCGATCTCCCACTCGATCGACTTTCTGGGGGATCTCCCACTCGATCGACTTGGTGGGTCGATCCCCCACTTGATCGACTTGCTGGGTCGATCCCCCACTTGATCGACTTGCTGGGGCGATCTCCCACTTGATCGACTTTCTGGGGCGATCTCCCACTTGATCGACTTGCTGGGTCGATCCCCCACTTTATCGACTTGCTGGGTCGATCCCCTACTTTATCGACTTGCTGGGTCGATCCCCTAGTTTATCGACTTGCTGGGTCGATCCCCCACTTTATCGACTTGCTGGGTCGATCCCCCACATTATCGACTTGCTGGGTCGATCCCCCACTTGATCGACTTGCTGGGTCGACCCCCACTTGATCGACTTGCTGGGTCGATCCCCCATTTCATCGACTTGCTGGGTCGATCCCCCACTTGATCGACTTGCTGGGTCGATCCCCCACTTGATCGACTTGCTGGGTCGATCCCCCACTTGATCGACTTGCTGGGTCGATCCCCCACTTGCGCGACTTGCTGGGTCGATCCCCCACTTGCGCGACTTGCTGGGTCGATCCCCCACTTGCGCGACTTGCTGGGTCGATCCCCCACTTGCGCGACTTGCTGGGTCGATCCCCCACTTGCGCGACTTGCTGGGTCGATCCCCCACTTGCGCGACTTGCTGGGTCGATCCCCCACTTGCGCGACTTGCTGGGTCGATCCCCCACTTGTTCGACTTGCTGGGTCGATCCCCCACTTGCGCGACTTGCTGGGTCGATCCCCCACTTGATCGACTTGCTGGGTCGATCCCCCACTTGATCGACTTGCTGGGTCGATCCCCCACTTGATCGACTTGCTGGGTCGATCCCCCACTTGATCGACTTGCTGGGTCGATCCCCCACTTGATCGACTTGCTGGGTCGATCCCCCACTTGATCGACTTGCTGGGTCGATCCCCCACTTGATCGACTTGCTGGGTCGATCCCCCACTTGATCGACTTGCTGGGTCGATCCCTCACTTGATCGACTTGCTGGGTCGATTCCCCACTTGATCGACTTGCTGGGTCGATCCCCCACTTGATCGACTTGCTGGGGCGATCCCCCACTTGATCGACTTGCTGGGTCGATCCCCCACTTGATCGACTTGCTGGGCCGATCCCCCACTTGATCGACTTGCTGGGTCGTTCCCCCACTTGATCGGCTTGCTGGGTCGTTCTCCCACTTGATCGACTTGCTGGGTCGATCCCCCACTTGATCGACTCACTGGGTCGATCCCCCACTTGATCGACTTGCTGGGTCGATCCCCCACTTAATCGACTTGCTGGGTCGATCCCCCACTCGATCGACTTGCTGGGGCGATCTCCCACTCGATCGACTTTCTGGGGGATCTCCCACTCGATCGACTTGGTGGGTCGATCCCCCACTTGATCGACTTGCTGGGTCGATCCCCCACTTGATCGACTTGCTGGGGCGATCTCCCACTTGATCGACTTTCTGGGGCGATCTCCCACTTTATCGACTTGCTGGGTCGACCCCCACTTGATCGACTTGCTGGGTCGATCCCCCACTTTATCGACTTGCTGGGTCGACCCCCCACTTGATCGACTTGCTGGGTCGATCCCCCACTTGATCGACTTGCTGGGTCGATCCAACACTTGATCGACTTGCTGGGTCGATCCCCCACTTGATCGACTTTCTGGGTCGATCCCCCACTTGATCGACTTGCTGGGTCCATCCCCCACTTGCGCGACTTGCTGGGTCGATCCCCCACTTGCGCGACTTCCTGGGTCGATCCCCCACTTGCGCGACTTGCTGGGTCGATCCCCCACTTGCGCGACTTGCTGGGTCGATCCCCCATTTGCGCGACTTGCTGGGTCGATCCCCCACTTGCGCGACTTGCTGGGTCGATCCCCCACTTGCGCGACTTGCTGGGTCGATCCCCCACTTGATCGACTTGCTGGGTCGATCCCCCACTTGATCGACTTGCTGGGTCGATCCCCCACTTGCGCGACTTGCTGGGTCGATCCCCCACTTGCGCGACTTGCTGGGTCGATCCCCCACTTGATCGACTTGCTGGGTCGATCCCCCACTTGCGCGACTTGCTGGGTCGATCCCCCACTTGATCGACTTGCTGGGTCGATCCCCAACTTGATCGACTTGCTGGGTCGATCCCCCACTTGATCGACTTGCTGGGTCGATCCCCCACTTGATCGACTTGCTGTGTCGATCCCCCACTTGATCGACTTGCTGGGTCGATCCCCCACTTGATCGACTTGCTGGGTCGATCCCCCACTTGAACGACTTGCTGGGTCGATCCCCCACTTGATCGACTTGCTGGGTCGATCCCCCACTTGATCGACTTGCTGGGTCGATCCCTCACTTGATCGACTTGCTGGGTCGATCCCCCCACTTGATCGACTTGCTGGGTCGATCCCCCACTTGATCGACTTGCTGGGGCGATCCCCCACTTGATCGACTTGCTGGGTCGATCCCCCACTTGATCGACGTGCTGGGTCGATCCCCCCCTTGATCGACTTGCTGGGTCGTTCCCCCACTTGATCGACTTGCTGGGGCGATCTCCCACTCGATCGACTTTCTGGGGGATCTCCCACTCGATCGACTTGGTGGGTCGATCCCCCACTTGATCGACTTGCTGGGTCGATCCCCCACTTGATCGACTTGCTGGGGCGATCTCCCACTTCATCGACTTTCTGGGGCGATCCCCCACTTGATCGACTTGCTGGGGCGATCTCCCACTCGATCGACTTTCTGGGGGATCTCCCACTCGATCGACTTGGTGGGTCGATCCCCCACTTGATCGACTTGCTGGGTCGATCCCCCACTTGATCGACTTGCTGGGGCGATCTCCCACTTGATCGACTTTCTGGGGCGATCTCCCACTTGATCGACTTGCTGGGTCGATCCCCCACTTTATCGACTTGCTGGGTCGATCCCCTACTTTATCGACTTGCTGGGTCGATCCCCCACTTTATCGACTTGCTGGGTCGATCCCCCACTTTATCGACTTGCTGGGTCGATCCCCCACTTTATCGACTTGCTGGGTCGATCCCCCACTTGATCGACTTGCTGGGGTCGACCCCCACTTGATCGACTTGCTGGGTCGATCCCCCATTTCATCGACTTGCTGGGTCGATCCCCCCACTTGATCGACTTGCTGGGTCGATCCCCCACTTGATCGACTTGCTGGGTCGATCCCCCACTTGATCGACTTGCTGGGTCGATCCCCCACTTGCGCGACTTGCTGGGTCGATCCCTCACTTGCGCGACTTGCTGGGTCGATCCCCCACTTGCGCGACTTGCTGGGTCGATCCCCCACTTGCGCGACTTGCTGGGTCGATCCCCCACTTGCGCGACTTGCTGGGTCGATCCCCCACTTGCGCGACTTGCTGGGTTGATCCCCCACTTGCGCGACTTGCTGGGTCGATCCCCCACTTGTTCGACTTGCTGGGTCGATCCCCCACTTGATCGACTTGCTGGGTCGATCCCCCACTTGATCGACTTGCTGGGTCGATCCCCCACTTGATCGACTTGCTGGGTCGATCCCCCACTTGATCGACTTGCTGGGTCGATCCCCCACTTGATCGACTTGCTGGGTCGATCCCCCACTTGATCGACTTGCTGGGTCGATCCCTCACTTGATCGACTTGCTGGGTCGATTCCCCACTTGATCGACTTGCTGGGTCGATCCCCCACTTGATCGACTTGCTGGGGCGATCCCCCACTTGATCGACTTGCTGGGTCGATCCCCCACTTGATCGACTTGCTGGGCCGATCCCCCACTTGATCGACTTGCTGGGTCGATCCCCCATTTCATCGACTTGCTGGGTCGATCCCCCACTTGATCGACTTGCTGGGTCGATCCCCCACTCGATCGACTTGCTGGGGCGATCTCCCACTCGATCGACTTTCTGGGGGATCTCCCACTCGATCGACTTGGTGGGTCGATCCCCCACTTGATCGACTTGCTGGGTCGATCCCCCACTTGATCGACTTGCTGGGGAGATCTCCCACTTGATCGACTTTCTGGGGCGATCTCCCACTTTATCGACTTGCTGGGTCGACCCCCACTTGATCGACTTGCTGGGTCGATCCCCCACTTTATCGACTTGCTGGGTCGACCCCCCACTTGATCGACTTGCTGGGTCGATCCCCCACTTGATCGACTTGCTGGGTCGATCCAACACTTGATCGACTTGCTGGGTCGATCCCCCACTTGATCGACTTTCTGGGTCGATCCCCCACTTGATCGACTTGCTGGGTCCATCCCCCACTTGCGCGACTTGCTGGGTCGATCCCCCACTTGCGCGACTTCCTGGGTCGATCCCCCACTTGCGCGACTTGCTGGGTCGATCCCCCACTTGCGCGACTTGCTGGGTCGATCCCCCATTTGCGCGACTTGCTGGGTCGATCCCCCACTTGCGCGACTTGCTGGGTCGATCCCCCACTTGCGCGACTTGCTGGGTCGATCCCCCACTTGATCGACTTGCTGGGTCGATCCCCCACTTGATCGACTTGCTGGGTCGATCCCCCACTTGCGCGACTTGCTGGGTCGATCCCCCACTTGCGCGACTTGCTGGGTCGATCCCCCACTTGATCGACTTGCTGGGTCGATCCCCCACTTGCGCGACTTGCTGGGTCGATCCCCCACTTGATCGACTTGCTGGGTCGATCCCCCACTTGATCGACTTGCTGGGTCGATCCCCCACTTGATCGACTTGCTGGGTCGATCCCCCACTTGATCGACTTGCTGTGTCGATCCCCCACTTGATCGACTTGCTGGGTCGATCCCCCACTTGATCGACTTGCTGGGTCGATCCCCCACTTGATCGACTTGCTGGGTCGATCCCCCACTTGATCGACTTGCTGGGTCGATCCCCCACTTGAACGACTTGCTGGGTCGATCCCCCACTTGATCGACTTGCTGGGTCGATCCCCCACTTGATCGACTTGCTGGGTCGATCCCTCACTTGATCGACTTGCTGGGTCGATCCCCCCACTTGATCGACTTGCTGGGTCGATCCCCCACTTGATCGACTTGCTGGGGCGATCCCCCACTTGATCGACTTGCTGGGGCGATCCCCCACTTGATCGACGTGCTGGGTCGATCCCCCCTTGATCGACTTGCTGGGTCGTTCCCCCACTTGATCGGCTTGCTGGGTCGTTCTCCAACTTGATCGACTTGCTGGGTCGATCCCCCACTTGATCGTCTCACTGGGTCGATCCCCCACTTGATCGACTCTCTGGGTCGATCCCCCACTTGATCGACTTGCTGGGTCGATCCCCCACTTGATCGACTTGCTGGGGCGATCTCCCACTCGATCGACTTTCTGGGGGATCTCCCACTCGATCGACTTGGTGGGTCGATCCCCCACTTGATCGACTTGCTGGGTCGATCCCCCACTTGATCGACTTGCTGGGGCGATCTCCCACTTCATCGACTTTCTGGGGCGATCTCCCACTTGATCGACTTGCTGGGGCGATCTCCCACTTGATCGACTTGCTTGGCCGAACCCCCACTTGATCGACTTGCTGGGTCGACCGCCCACATGATCGACTTGCTGGGTCGACCGCCCACATGATCGACTTGCTGGGTCGACCGCCCACATGATCGACTTGCTGGGTCGACCGCCCACATGATCGACTTGCTTGGTCGACCGCCCACATGATCGACTTCCTGGGTCGACCGCCCACTTGATCGACTTCCTGGGTCGACCGCCCTCTTGATCGACCTGCTGAGTCGATCACCTACGTGATCGACTTGCTGGGTCGATCACCCACGTGATCGACTTGCTGGGTCGATCACCCACGTGATCGACTTGCTGGGTCGATCACCCACGTGATCGACTTGCTGGGTCGATCACCCACGTGATCGACTTGCTGGGTCGATCACCCACGTGATCGACTTGCTGGGTCGATCACCCACGTTATCGACTTGCTGGGTCGATCACCCGCGTGATCGACTTGCTGGGTCGATCACCCACGTGATCGACTTGCTGGGTCGATCACCCACGTGATCGACTTGCTGGGTCGATCACCCACGTGATCGACTTGCTGGGTCGACTGCCCACATGATCGACTTGCTGGGTCGACCGCCCACATGATCGACTTGCTGGGTCGACCGCCCACATGATCGACTTGCTTGGTCGACCGCCCACATGATCGACTTCCTGGGTCGACCGCCCACTTGATCGACTTCCTGGGTCGACCGCCCACTTGATCGACCTGCTGGGTCGATCACCCACGTGATCGACTTGCTGGGTCGATCACCCACGTGATCGACTTGCTGGGTCGATCACCCACGTGATCGACTTGCTGGGTCGATCACTCACGTGATCGACTTGCTTGGTCGATCACCAACGTGATCGACTTGCTGGGTCGTTCACCCACGTGATCGACTTGCTGGGGCGATCACCCACGTGATCGACTTGCTGGGTCGATCACCCACGTGATCGACTTGCTGGGTCGATCACTCACATGATCGACTTGCTGGGTCGATCACTCACATGATCGACTTGCTGGGTCGATCACCCACTTGATCGACTTGCAGGGTCGATCCTTCACTTGATCGACTTGATGGGTCGATCTCTCACTTGATCGATTGCTGGGTTGATCTTTCACTTTATTTATACTTTATTTTATTATGGTTGGCTTAACAAGTATCAGAGTTTGATTACTAGGATCGCGGTAGGTTTAACGAGGATTATTGTTTGTTCAAGAAGGATATTGTTTGGCTCAACAAGAATTTGGTTGGCTCAACAAGAATTTTGTTTGGCTAAACATGGATTTTGGTTGGCTCAACAAGTATATTGGTTGGCTAAACGAGGATCATGGTTGGCCAACAAGGGTATTGGTTGATTTAAAAAGGATTATGGTTGGCTCAAGGAGGATCATGGTTGGCTCAACAAGGATCATGGTTAGCTCAAAAACGATTATAGGTGGCTCAACAAGGATCATGCTTGGATCAACTTGGATATTGGTTGGCTCAATAAGGATATATTTGCTCAACTAATATATTGGTTGGCTCAAGAAGGATCATGGTTGGCTAAACACTGATTTTGATTGGCTCAACAAGGATATTGGTTGGCTCAACAAGGATCGTGTTTGGCTTAACAAGAATCCTGGTTGGCAAGAAGACTACCCATTTCCTGCAATTTAAAATGCACTGCATTCACGAGACTAATCACCATACATCAAAGCTCTCTAATAATTGAACCTTTTAGATTAGTGTGAGTGGAAATGCCTTTAAGAAACATTGTTCGATTTTAAATCGTAACTCTAAAGACAAATAGATGTTCAAAGAAATGTAGACACCAAAACCGAACTAAATAAAACAGTAGAAAAATGATCGTACATTTACTACTTATTGACATTCTGGACGTTATAAATGTTAACTCAAATTGTTAAATATTTCTTGCGCCAGTATAAATATTTTTGACGCCTCATCTTTCGCAAGGCGGCAATTCGACAATAATCTCTCTTGAATAGTGAGGAAAATTCAATTACATTGCACAAATAAATATATTTCCAAATATATCTGCTTTGACAACATTGTATGAGGTTCAATATCACTTCATCTAATATAGAATGTTTCTTGTTCTGAGAAGACATGAACTAAGTGATTGAGTGACATGTTGTTTGCTTCTTGTTCGTAACACAAGTGTATAGCGTATTCATTTTATTTTGGTTTGTGACTTTTGGTGGAACGGTATGGCTTCTGTTCGTAGTAAAGGCCAAACAATACACAGTTAAGCTAGGGAAAATATACGTCTCGTTATTAAGAAATGTGACAAAGAAAAGAATTCGGGCGTTCTTCAACACACGCTGCATAACAGCAATTTTCGGGTAGTAAACTATACTGAAGTATCTGTTCGAACTGTGACATCAATTAAAAAAGGGTTTGAAGCTGTGGGGCAGCCTTAAGTATTCCCGGTAAGGAAAGGCCATATTGTGAAGATACAAAATTACACATTGATGACATCCACTTATTGCTTATTTGTTTTACGTATTCTCGTATGATGTTTTAATTCTTGCCTATGGATACTTGGCGTAATATATTTGGGACAGCTAGTAGTTGCAGATTGGGCGGGGGGCAGCTTTCAAGAACATTGAGCGCATTCCTCAGCCTCGAGTCAGCTCCCAACAATAGGAATGAGGTGGCTCGGGGATGAACAGACGAAGTAGACACGTGGACATGGAGCAGGAAGTGTAAAGCGGAGAAAAACACCGAGTAAGCGAGCCCATCAGTGAACTTTGTGTGAGCATTCTCCACGTTGTCTATTTGCGAACCACTGTCCCAGTGTCATATTGGGCTTAGAAATCCCGGGGCCCCCTCCCCCACGGCCACTTTACGCGAGTCCAGGCTCGTTCGTGCCCTAGTCCCTGCTCTAGTCCTTTGCGGCAGGTGGCGATGAAAGACCACCCGCCCGATGCATTTGGAGAAACAACCTGCTCAATAGTTTTCACAATCGACAGACTGAATCAGACCTTCAGAGAGATTTTCTCCGTGAAATATAAAGAAGTTCACAAAATCTTAGAAACACAGACATCAAAGTGAAGATTCGATGGATTGTATAGTACGATATAAGCAATACTGTAGTGTACAAACTTTGGTTTTTACTCCAAACGCGTGTCTATTATGTACAACGGAGTACTTATATTTCTTTCTTTTCAAACATTATATTTCTCTGCAAAGAAAGCAAATGACCAGACGAAAGTTAGAAAACTACGGGGATTCCAGCCCAGACCAAGACAAGATAAAGAAAATTCAAGAAAAAGCGAAGAAGTTGAACATAACAACAAATGGAGATCGTAAGAAATTTTCCAGTTCATCTGAAATACGACCACGGACTGTAAACCAACAATGGCGAATGTTAAGAACGAGAACGACAAAATAAATACAACAAAAGAAGACATCACGATGATGGAAAGAATACGAAGAAGTTATATGATAAGGGCTTACAAATAGAGTAGTGTATAAATATAGATGATTACGAATAAGAACCTGAGATCGAAGAAATTAATTGGGCGACAAAACAACTGAAAAATGGGAAGTCCCCGGCTGTAGATAATATTCCAATCGAACTATTCAAAGATACAGGGGAAGAAATCTTGCCTAAACTAACACAATTATGCAATGTGATCTCGAAAATAAAACAGTGAACAACAGATTTGCATCGCACTATAATTATTCCATTACCAAAGAACGGAGACAGCCGAGATTGTGCAAATAACAACACAATTACATGAATACCGTGTGATTCAGTCAATCGGCAAAAGTCATCCCTCGGAAAAAAAAGGATTTTAAAAATGTTGTTACTGTAAGCATATACTTTAAGATTTTCAAAAATAATTCACATTGAAAGAAACCTCATTTTCTATCTACTCTGGAATGTTGTGTAGATTGCATTACGTCGCGTAAGCGTTAGAGTAAAGCATATCCTAAGATCATACTCTCAGAAAAAGATTTTCTTCGTTTTTAAACTCGTTTGAATGTTCCATATTATTTATATCATTGTGTCCGATATGTCACGAAAGAGTCACGTCTAACTAGATTTGCAGGATGCAATTTCTACAGATTAACTTTTTCTAGAAAATCCACTTTTTATAAAACAAAGAAAATGGAAGGGAAAACACGCTCCAAATGCAAGCAAACATCTAGGAGTTATTCAATTGCATCATTACCCTTTATTCATTTACGTAGTCTGTATGAAATGACTCGCTAGGAATTATTTATTCCCTTCAAAGTTATACAAATATAACAAATTTATTTTATATCAAAATAACATATACCAAGTACGCTGGGATAAGTCATGATTCATACTATCTTATTTCGATGCTTGTTACGGCGTTGGAGTCAGGATACAGCTCGCCAGACCGCAATTTTACCACTTTTTTAAAATTTGAAGTCGTAGGCTTCTTCAGCCAGAGTCATGTGCATGATCTTGGCTGTCCGGGTGACGCCGCGTCGAAGATTGTTGCCGACGTTTCGACCATCTTGTCGTGGTCTTACCATGTCCATACCATCAGATGTATGGGCAAACCAGCCCTGAGGAAGACGACGACAAAATGGTCGAAAAGACGGCAAAACAGCCTTCGACGCGACGTCACCCGGACAGCCAAGATAATGCATTTTTTTAAAATTTGTCCGAAAGTACGAAAACATTTTTAAAATTAGCTTCGCCTATTTTACTTGGGAAAAGAG
This sequence comes from Gryllus longicercus, assembly GCA_038098605.1. Taxonomy (NCBI): domain Eukaryota; kingdom Metazoa; phylum Arthropoda; class Insecta; order Orthoptera; family Gryllidae; genus Gryllus; species Gryllus longicercus. Next base: position 139,588 of record JAZDUA010001058.1, read on the forward strand.
ATTCACCAGATGAACTCTTTAAAGCAGATAAACGTCGTTTTGAGATCAAAAATCGAGTTGTAGGATAAAAGAACTCGTGCGTATACTCCGCTCATTTTTACGGTATTTGACAACGGAAGATCTTAGACCAAGGTGGAGTGATAACAGAATACCTTAGAAGTAAAATATATCTAAAATAAGATGTGAGGAGATGGAATAATGCGAATATTTACACAATTAGTTTCTTTTTAAAAAAATAGTTAAAAATCGGAATCAATATTTTGAGTAATGCATCAAAAAAATTTAAAAAGGTATTCGAAGGAAGACGGAAATACGTGAAAAAGGTAGTTATGTGCTACTATTACAGACCGTTTACCTCGGTCTGTAATAGTAGTATAGAATCTCTAGTTTGATATCCGTGGAAAAATAGATTGAGATGCAAAGTGACGAACGCATAAACCGAGTGTGTGGCTTGCGTGTCCCGCAAGTACCGCTTCCTCCGTCCGTCCGTCGGGGCTGGCCGCACGACGCCGGGCCTGGCCGTGCCACCGCGCTGACAGAGGGCCCACAACGGGCGGGTGAGTGACGCAACGGCGCAGAAGGGGAAGTGGGGGGGGGCGAGGAGTTTTCGTAAATTTCACTTTACGACGCTCCTATTCGTCCGATTTGCATGATTGTCACGGCGTTGGATTCAGGAAGCTTGTCGCCATCGCGCTATAAGGCCACATTTTTAAATTTGTTCTCGGAAGTTTGAGAACTTATTTGAAATTTGCGTTTTTGCTAGATTTTTGGAAAAAGGTCATCGTAGCGTAAATTCTATTTTAAAAAGGCGTCAAATGTCGTTTACAAATCGAAAATCGGACCATTGATTCAGACGTTATCAGTAAAGTAAATTCCCCTGTGATAGTGCTGCGATCTATTGAATTTTCCTACAAGTATTTTTCGGTGCATTTAGCCTTAATACATGTTTTCTTCTATTTACTATCTAATTATCCTTCTCTCAATTATCTACTGGAATCTTACAATATTCTTTTTTGATTGTTCTAATAATCTTCTCCACCTTTGCATATTTCTTCTGCTTCCCCTTCCCCGTCTCATTCTCCTCCTCCTCCTCCTCCTCCTCCTTTCTCTACTACTCTCTGATTTCCGCGTTTTCTTTGTTCTTCGTCAGTAAAGCTTTTATTTCAAAAATACTATGCATTTTGCGTGCCTCGCGATAGGGAGGCCAACAATCAACAAAGTGGGTGTAAAACAGATAACTTTTGGAAAATTTACTTCACATTATTATACCCAGAAAATTCATTTATGAAAGTTGAAAAATTGCATTTTGGCCACAGCATCGGGTCACAGAAATCATAGTGTAACGCTGAAAATATTGCAGCTGACAAATGACTACTCGTGGTTTTATAAGAAAAACCGAATGTGTTTATATTGTTGTATTCTGACACCAGCTTCGTCGTTATGTGGTAACACCCTTGCTTCTGCAGATGCATTTGCTGGGAGGACCTAGTGTTCAATACCCAACGGGTGTCTATTTTCAACATTAGCTACATATGTGGTACTAATTCACTTACAGTCTTTAGCGGCATTCCAGCGGCCAGTCGCTCTGACCGCTTGTTTCTCGCGTTGTTTCCGATCATTACTAGGCGAATGCCGGCGAAAAATAGTAACAAACGGACCACTGATCGAGCGCAATCTTCTCTACTTTTCATTGTTCCCACTTTTCCACTTTCGCGCGCCACATACACACACATGCGCACTACATTACCACACATGTGAGGTGACTAACCAGAAGCTTAGAGATTCCAGCCTTGTTGGAGAGTGGTGAGGGAAATATTAGAAACATTCGTAATAATTGTCTATTATACCCATAAATAAGAAGAATATTTGATTTACTGTTTTAATGTTGCATTAACTCTCATTTCCTTCTAGAAATTTGCGCAGACTAGCTCCCTGCCGCCTGTTACTCTCCTTTTCGCTTGGGACACACTCAGGTTAAACACACATCAGGGCGCTCTCCGCAAACTCGGGGAGGTCGCCACTCTCGAAAGAAGCTAAAAGGCAACGAGGTTACTATTAAACGGAAGGTTCGAGGGCACTGTCGGGGCGCGACGGGCGCTCCTGGCGGCAGCGAAGCGAACTATGGCTCCGCACCCCTTGCCGCCCGCCTTCTCCCACGGGGCTCTCGTTAATAAACAATGACGCGGTGGCGCGCGGGGGAGTCAGCTGAGGGAAAAGTGCAGCCCTTTTCAACACACGGTCCAAAGAATATAGTAATTTCCACGGGACTTAATTAAAAGTTGCACTTTCTCCGAGCTTCGTGAAAAGGGCACGCGAGAAACAAATTCCGCCGAAGGTTTTGTGCGCTTAGGGAGGATGTTCCTGGAAAATTAGCCAAGGAGCACGATGAAGAGTTGGCACGAGGGAGGGACCCATTCAGTGCTTGGAATACAAAGTAATGCCTAGAACTCTTCAAAAACGTGGGAAGGCGTACAAGCCTTTCGGTTCGGAGAAAAAATTTTAATTGTATTTTTTGAATGGATAATATATTGTCCTACGGAGTTTTTATGCAATAATTAAACTATGGGATGTGAGATCGCGGTAATTAAATGGAATACACTGAAAAAAGAACATTTTTCGACGCCTTTTCAAAACTTTTCAAATTACGTACGTACGTTGAAGCCTGAATAACTAACTGGGTTGTGGACATACACAACGTGAATCGTGTGTACTCAATATAATAAATTCCCAGTGACTCAATATAATAAAAACTACATTTAAAAATATTCAGTGTACTCTAGCAAAATTAATATATTTTAGGTAAAAGGATGAAATATTGAGCTCTTTCAGAATCCTCTATAGGCTAACGAGTAAACGGACACTTTCTATGCAAGAGAGCACAAAGTCTAGATATTATTACATTATTATTATTATTACATTATTATTATTACATTATTATTATTACATATTATTACATTATTATTATTACATTATTATTATTATTATTATTATTATTATTATTATTATTATTATTATTATTATTATTATTTGTTTCGCGAATCGACCATCAGGGGGTTACGCGATGCCTGCATCCCACCGGGGCTCAGACTTTTAATTATTCGATGGATAATATTATTACTCAGTTTATCGGGGTAGACGCACTTTACTTTTCTATAGGGGGAATCAGCATTTTAATACTTATTCCATTTTTAGACCCAGGGTTGTTAGCCTCCTTAGGAAGATGGTTGCAAATTGGAGTCTATTTATTATGATATTTTCTGGTAATGTTCAAAATGCTATATTAGGAAACTTATGTTTATTAATAATAAAGTGTGACTAATTATTTTAAATGAATGTTGATTTTAGTTTTAAATAGCTTCAAAATAATACGATTACGACTCGCCACAGGGTATCATCAATGTAGAAGTGTTGGCTTTTTCACTGGGAATGGCCTCACGGTAGCCACAGGTATCGGGAAAAGTTAGTTTTTCTATTCACATGAGTCGGGACTTACGTATGCGAGAGAGTTTGTGCCATTTTGTAGCACCACATGTTTAGTTGTGTAGTTTTTGATTAAGTGGTTTTTTTGTGTTCATATTTATTATTTTTCATAAAATGATATTTGTCTTATTCTTATTTCTATCACCAAAATATACACGAAACATAATAAAAAAAAAAAGAAATGAAAATAACTAAAGACAAAATATGGTTCGTTTCTGTCATCTTGTGTATCTGTGACCATTAGGTGGATTCAAAACATCATAAAAATATATTAAATAACTCATAACATGTGACTTTAGAAATCAATACTGCGTGACTATTCAAGAAAAAAGTGTAGTCCGGTGATTTTGGAGTTGTCAGATCGCTCCAGCCGATTAGTGCTACTTACGTGTCGAATTATTAATACATTCTCCATTCAACCGAACACTCTACTCAATCAAGCTTTCTATTCATTAGTTAATTATTCATTACATTCGTACAAATTACCTACCATGTTGTATAGTAGCCAATAGGTTTATCAGAAAAAAATATTTATATTTAGAAATAAATGAATTCAATTCGTAAAAAAATGTTTTCTCTCTTACCGAAATCATATTATCAATTAATATAATTTACTAAGCTACATTTTAAGGTATATTTAATGAATATCAACTTGTATAACAGACAATCTGTATCGAGTTAATGATTTTTTCTGAATAATTCATGACAAGTTACTCCCATTAACACCTCTGATATGTAAACACTATTAACCGTAACTTGTTATGATCCCGGAGGAGTTCTTAACTAGCTTTTATCAAATTTAATCTGCTTAAGAGCTATTCTCATTCGTGCTTTTTATGTATCCGTCCTGGAATTACATCTGTGAAAAAAGTCGCACAAAATATAATCCTATTATATCAAAGTTGTTTCCTTTGTTGCAGTTTAAGTCCTGACTACACTGTGCGTACTGACATCAGAGTAGAGTGTGATAGCCTCAAAGGCTTATTTACTTCGCGAAAAGAATCCGTATGTCAATACGACTTTTTCAGCTAACCTATAGCAAATATCATGACAATTAGAGTGATCTTAACAAGGTAGTATTTTGTTCCTTTCGCATGATATACACTGTCCATTCAAAACGTTCCGTGACTAAATTTCTTACGAACAGAAAAAAAAGAGTATAGAAACAAGTTTTTTTAACTTTCTAAATAATATCTTTCTCATTGTATACACATTTTGAGGCGCTTTTACAGCCGCTGGAATAACTTGGAGAATTCCTCTTTTGGTATGGCTTTCGGAACCTTGGATACGGTCGTTTTAGTCGCCTCAACATCTTCAAAATGTTTGCGATTCTCATCTTTGCGATTTTCAATTTGGGAAGAAGAAACATGTCTGCGGGAGCTACACTATGCGATCAAAAGTTTTCGGATACGTCCAAAATGGTGCTCTGGTGTGGTGGTGTTTTTCATGAAGGGGGCTTGCACCCCTTGTTTTGTGTGACACTATGACGGCACAGGTCTTTGTTGATGTTTTAAACACCTTCTTGCTTCCCACTGTTGAAGAGCAATTCGGGAATGGCGATTGTATCTTTCAATACGCGCCTGTTCATACTGCACAGACTAAGGGAGTGCGAACACAACAATAACATCCTTGTCATAGGCTGGCCTGTACAGAGTCCTGACTTGAATTACATCGAACACCTTTGGGATGTTTTGGAACGCCGACTTCGTGCCACGCCTTACCGAGATAAATCGATACCTCTCTTCAGTGCAGCACTCCGTGAAGAATGGGCAGCCATTCCCGAAAAATACCTTCCAGCACCTGATTGAAAGTATGCCTGCGAGAGTGGATGCTGTCATCACGCCAACACCCTATTGAATTCCAACATTACTGATGGAGGGCGCCACGAACTGGAAAGTCTTTCAGCCACGTGTCCGGATACTTTTGATTACAGAGTGTAGATCTGGCAAATAAGGGTGAGTGGAGGATGACGGTGACTGACGCCCCATTCCAATGAAAAAAATTCCTGTGAGGTACAGTTCTGGTCTCACGCGTCAAATCATCTTCAAAAGTTCAGACACATAATTGTGTGTATAATTTTGCGTTCACTGTGTTTTGCATTCACCCACGTTCTCATCGGTCGCGAGTATGAAGGGCGCCTCTCTCTGCATCGTCTTCCCACAACTGTCGACCATTCCTGAACCTCGCGCACCACTCGAAAACCTTCCTTCAGCTCAAGCAATCATCACCATAGACTGTGTTGAATGTTTAAGAACTCCTTTTTCCCAATTTGACAGCAAAATTCATACCTGCATTTTGCCCCATCGCACAAATTGTGACAATTACAATTCGCATCTACTTCAAACACACAGCCTGCTACAAAATACAATTACAGCACTGAAGTATCCCCAGTTGGTAACAAAAGAATGACACTACTTAGTCTTGGCGTTCGATAACACAAGACGCTCGTTGTAGGTTTTATTAGTCCTATTAGTAACTTTTTGAATGGACTCAGTATTATGGTACAGCAAGTTTGTTCAAAAAATGTTAGTATGGATCAGATTCTTATTTAATGAAACATGGTTCTATTCAGATCGTTTCTGGATTTATATCAAAATACTCGTGTATTGTAGGCATACTGTGATGGTTTTCTTTTCTAGCCTATGGTGAGACCATCACAAAAGGTTAATAGAACGATAATGGGAATAAGACATTTTGGAATTTCACTATGTGAAAAGCAACGGTTGTTCGATACGCGCGAGCAATAAGATATAAACAAAAGAGGCCAAAATAGGAAGTGATCGGGCGGTATTAGAAGAAGAATCAAGTATAGAAGTTTTTAATGGGATACGTGAGTATTTTCCGCGTACAGGAATATAGAATAATAAAAATTACTAGTGAAGCTAAAACAGCACATATTTTTTCGCCCGTAATGTTGTAAAAGCGCAATGACGCTTGGAGTTTTGAATTTATGTATCCAATTTTGTATTATTTATTAAACATTTACATTTATTTAAAACTAAAAATAAGTATATATACATTTTATTTTAATCTGAAATGCAGCTAATCGTTGTCAAGCTCTCACGAGTGCGAGGCGTCCATCCCAATACCTCGAGTGCCCACCGCCCGCCCGGCTCAGCCGCTGCGCGTTTGGGCGAAGAGGCTGTCACGGGCTGCGCGCGGGAACGCGACAGAAACGAGAATCGCCCCCGCGATTCCGCGCGATAAATCAGCTGCGGACGGCGCGGCGTGGGGCGGTGCGGCGTCGCGAGCGTGCCGTGTCCCGACGCGGCTGTTACCAGCCGAGCCCCTCCCCCTCCTCCCCGCGCTCTGTCCGCGTCCGCGCTCGCGATCCGCAATCCATCATGGGAGTGACGGCGCTTATCAGAATCATCATCGGCGACAGACGCGCGTTCCGCCGCACCGCGCCGAGCCGCGCTGCGCCCGCGCCGCCGCCGCGAGAGCGCTCTGGTGGCCTCATTGTGCGATTGCGGGAGATGGATGCGCGTCTCAGACGCAGCCGCGCACCTGCGCCGCCGCCACGCGGCAAATGAACGCTCGCGTCGTGCGCTTTAATGGACGGGAGAGGCTTGGAAATTTACAGGAAAGTGTTAAAAAAGCAATGTTCGTATCAGGGGCGGATCCAGACACAAATTTTAGGAGGGGAAATTCGAAACGCGTCTGTCAAATGTCATTTGGCAGATTCTGTAAAATCTAGCAGGCTACATCTAGCTATGCCTGAATACGATTTTATTCTTCTAATAATTATCCGAAAATATTTTTGCTTGAAAGTTTCGGGACAAGTGGTAAGTAATAGTTATTGAAAAATTTTAGGGGGGAGATTTCCCTCAGTTCCCTCCCCGTGGATCCGCGCTGGTTCATATACAATCTCATTCGTTGTAGGTTATCTACTCGTATATTCCTAATATCCAACGCGCTCAGAAATTGCAAGAAAACTTTGCACCTTTCGGCCACGAGAGAGGAGTCTGTAGTTTTGTAAGATACACAGGAACCACACAAACCAGAAAAAACAACAATGAAACTGTTTCGAATACGACTGAAAAATAAAAATATTGGATTATGCTCATTCCCAATTTCTCATCCCTCATTGAACGGTTGTGTACTCAAACGCAGTACTACGTGACTGCTTTAGACAAAGTCAACGTCATACAACAAGAAAGGAATCTCCTATGATATGCTTGCTAATCAGAAATCACGGGCACCGTTTCTGAACACACAATATTTTTCAAATTCTTGATATGTATCTTTATACAATATATACTATGCTGCAGGTCTCCAATTTCCACCCGCTCGTCAACAGTATTTTTCTGCTGCAGGCCACTGAATTTTACAATATGGGCATTCATTCTCCTCCACTTCAGAAGGAACAAACTCTCATGTGCCTGTGCAAAACGAACAACATTGTGCGTGAGTATATGTATTCTATGAGTTATGATTGGATGGTTCCGCATACCTTCCCTTTCATATTTCTTCCCTTGAAAATTATTCTCGCGGACCCGACTGATGCTTCAAAGGTGAAAGTAAAATATCTAAGGGCGTAACAAATGACCGTAACGCGAGCGCGTATAACACTTACAGTACGAATAAAATTATAATGTAGTTGTTATTTGGGTGCGGAGGGGGCGGCGTCTCCGCATTCTGGGAGCTCTACCATGTGCTTTCAACACTAACTAGGGTAACAAGAAAGGAATGTTGAGAAGCCCGTAACAATTGTTACATTTGTTCGTAGCATATCTACGTAACGTTGTTTGCGCGTAACATTTGTACCCTAATTTTAGATGACAACTATGTGCAAATGCCGAAGTTTTTTATTCACTGTTCTCTGGGCTACGGCGCTGGCGGCATCACATGACCATGAAACGTCTATATTCTAATTTTATTTCTCTTATTCTATTTCTAAACTACATTCTAATTTTATTTAGATCTTCAGATTAACAATTTGGAACTTCTACTATATTTTATAACGAAGTAAACTAACAGAGAAATAGCAGCACCTTCTTTCTCGCATTAGTGAAAGTTACGTAACAATATAATACCGCAATTTCTCTCCATATTAACACATCTCATATATCATTTGTAAAACTCATTAAATATCGTAAGACATTAGATTACAACCCACTGGCGGTAGGGGGTAGTAAAGGCTGATGCTAATGGCCGTTCATGCCAAAGCAGTGTTTTAGCATTAATGGTCGATTCCTTTGGCATATATTCATTGCGAATATTTTCCTATCACCTGAAAAACTCATTACAAATCGAAGAAAATGTGCGAAACCTCATTCCTTTAGAGCTAGTATATCTACATAATTTCGATCATTAAAACTACGGTTTATACAACTATAATATCTCCCATCAATTCGATGCGATTCTCAGCATATAAACTGGCGGGTCGCAGAGCGCGTGCAGTTATGGGTCTGAATCTGACAAATGCTGAGACCAGAAAATAAAAATTAAAATTGCCAACACGAAAATTTGTAAAATTACGTTAAACTACTCATATTTAAAAACATGTATGTAACCTATTTCAAAGACCTGATTTGGTACAACAGATTTCATTTCGCAAAGAAATTCTTCCAACAATATTGTACCATCGCAGAAAATATTTGTTTGCAATTTTCGAATATACAGAATGTTCTCCGAAAATGATATCAACCCAACTTCTTTGTCGTTCTTTCCTACAAACAGATAAAAAATCTAAAGAAAAACTATAGCCGTTTTTAGAAAATAACTGTTTAAAATTATTTGAAACTGCCATCCTTCACAAATTTTATATGCAAAATTATGCAAAAACTTCACATATTTTTGAAATATGAAAACTTCAAAAATATTTTGAACTTTTGCAATTTTTGAAAAACAGATATTAATGAGAATTACGCTATTTCTTGAAGTTCTTTACGCTATCCGAGGACAAAATTTAATCTAAACATTTTACCCTAACTTTAAGAAAATTTTGTTGAAATTGACAAATCTCAGCTTTATGTAAAGTATCTCCAAAATCAAAATATCCGTTTCAAATTCTCAGGGAGTTGAGATTGTTCACATCGACAGGGCAATATCAAATTTAGAGAAAACCATATAAACTTTTTAAACGATGCCGTCGATCCGAGACGGATAGACATACAGACGGTCAGGCAGATGTTTTTCAGTCAAAACCAAGTTTGAGAAACCACAAACATGGATTGAGAATAAATAACTTGTTACAGAAGTAATTTATTACCTACAGGAACAATATTTATCTTCTTTTCCGTTACCAGAACCAAGCATTATGAATTATTCTGACTAAAAATCACTTTTTTTCCCCGTTGCATTAAAATACATTTACTTTCTCGCTCTTCGCTCGTAAGTAGAAAACGTATTGTATTGTGCGTTCGGGAACAGCGAAGTTTTTACAGAAAAAATCATTTTTCCGAGCCCTGTTATCGGAAAAGTGGACAAATTGCGTTCTTTTAAATAGCAAACAAGCTGTAGAGCTACAGATAAGTTACGACAGTATACTGCCTGCATAAGAATGTCATGTTTTATATTTACCAAAATCTTTACACATATTAGACATGATTATTGTTTTTGCCTATAACAGGAAGTGCCACTATCAACTTTATCTTAATGTAATGAGAGATTTTGTCATGTCATCACTGAATTTGTTAAAGGGACATGTGTCAAACACCTAATAATAATAATAATAATAATAATAATAATAATAATAATACCCAATTTGATCAAACATCAACATCAATATTATTTATAATTATATATTCTAAAACTATGCTCCTGATGAAGTAGAAACCCATGCTTCGAATCGCATAGTCGTTTAGCAAGGTATTAATAATGAACATTTACGATATAGCACAAAACATTATGGTTTTAATTTGTTTATTATATGTGTCTTAATAAATACCATTTATTTATCCATAATCATTTATTTATCTTAGATACCGCTGTCTATAAAAATAGTGGGTTGTTATTAATTTTTTAATATTTTATTTATTGTATATTTTACTATTAAATTATTCCTCGATTCACAAATAATTGAAATTAAAGTATATTAAATGATATAATTAAAAATAATCCGGCTATTTAACTTATTTTTGATCCCTATTTTGTGTACATAATCACATTCACAATTAGGCCAACTGCATCGTTCTTCAGTCGCGAGGTAAATTCACTTTGGCCTGGATCATTTGCGTCCGTCGTCTAGGGTCGGGGGGAGGGGAGCTAAGGCGGTTGGATCGCTGTCGTGGAGACATCGACCTCCCCCGCAGAGCTTCTCCAGGGAGGCGCAGCACTCGCGGCCATGAAGCTGCGCGCCGCGCCAAGACCTCCGCCGTAATGACGAGTTATGGGGAATTAGAGCGTTAATGATGATTCATGGAGGCCTACTCCAGCTCCGCCCTCTCGCCGTCTCCTCCTCGTTCCTTCGCCTCCGCCTGCCCGCCTTCCCGCCCTCCTCTCGTTGCCGCGTGCTTCTTCTCCTCGCTTTATTCACTCATATCTTCACTCTTTCAATTATCACTCTACTTTACAGTTACCCCGGCCTTCCTCGGATTCGCTGGTCCACTTTTTATTTTTTTCCTCATTTTACTCTAAAAACTGAACAATATCTAACCACAATTTTTATTAAATATATGTACGATTTTTTCCCTTATTTTATTCTTCCTTCTCATTTTTGAATATTTTTTTCTTTCAAAGCTCTTCAACGTCACGTTTTTACACTTTATTTTACCTAGCCTACACATTCCTACATTATAGCCTTAACGAATTATTTTTTTCTTGATCACTCTCTCACTATACTCTTGGCTCTATACTTCTACCAACTTTCTCCTTGGATCGCAACATTCCTTCGCCTCGACATTTTTTGCTTCTGAATATGGGTCATTTCTTCTCTAACGCCAACATCAGGTAAGCTGACTCCCTCACCGTCTCCCCATTTCCCGCCTCCACCTCCTCCTCCGCCTCGGCCTCTGCCTTCCGCCCTGTGCTTCTCTCCCGGGGAACTCTCCGCAAGCGAGCGCGAGCGCTGGCACTCCCCACGCCGTTTCCAAAATAAGTAACATTATTTATAATTTGTCGGCATTAGCATTTGCACGTCTGCCCGTTCAAAGCCCCACGTGCCGCAGCCCGGGTGCCAGTGCTGGATTCGCCCGGCCCCGCCTCGCTCCACCTCGCACCTCTCACCACACCTCCCCACGCCCCCACATCCCGCCACTCAGCCAACCCCGTTACACCCGCCCCCTGCCCCTCACTGCCCACCCTCCCACACCTTGCCACGCCCTGCCCCACCCAGTTCCACCCCATCCCCGACCCGTCCTGATCCACCCTGCACCACCACGCTCTACACTACCCCACATCCTGCCCCACCCAGTCCTGCGCCCTCCCTGACTCACCCTGTCCCACTCGCCCTATCTACCCCACCTCGTTCCAACCCGCTCCATCCCGCTCCTTTCCTTCCTATTCTGTCCCACCCTTCCCCGTTCCGCCCCACCCTGTCCCACCTAAGTCTCCGTCCAATCCGGCGCCGCCGCCCGCCTCCCCGCCTCGCCTTGCCGCGGTTCACTCCTCGCTGTCTCTCTCCAACTCTGCGGGGAAACTTTCAGCTTTGCCGCCACCTCCCGCTCCGCCTGGCTCCTCCCGGCCCGTTCTTCTCCGCTCCGCCCCGCCCCGTTGCCAAATCCTCCTTTTCCCTCCGCCTCTCCCGTTCACTGCCTCACCACTCCGCCCCACGCCACGCCCACCTGGGAGGCAGTATCGACACGTCCTGCTGCTTAATGGCAGAGGAGGTGAAAAGAAAGAGAATTTTATATGGTTTTCTTGTACATAAATTTTAATTTATTAAATGTTACTACGTTTCCCAGACGGATTTGTGTGCTTCGTTAAGTACATCACTGAATAGTGAGAATAAATAATAATAGTAGTAATAATAATAATAAAAATAATAATAGTAGTAATAATAATAATAGTAGTAATAATAATAATAATGGAATAAAAATAATATCAACATTATCCAGTATTTTACATAATATTTAATGAATGGTTGATGTCTTTTTATGAAGGATGTTATTCTGACCATACCCTTGTCAGGTTGGCATTAACAGATACTATGCCTTGATAAATTATGCTATATTTGTGACAGTTTTTTAAATATTATAGATTAAATATCTATTAATTAATTAGATAGTGAATTTCAAATAAAATATATATTTCACATATATGACAGTTTATCAATGCTTAGTATCTTAATGCCAATACGACAATAGTACGTTCAAGTGTGGACGTATTACGTTTTTTCGAAGGTTGTATTAGAAAAAATACAACCACTTCTGCAGATAAATGAAGAACAACAATCTTTTAGACTTAATTGATTATTAAAAAACGCCATATATGTGATCCGCCAAGAGTTGTGAAGGCGATTGAATTTAACGTCACAGTCAGAATATGCTTTACAGATCTACAAAAGGGTTCAATTGCGTAAAACTACAAAACATTACCAAATATTCTTAGAGAAGAGAATATTCCAGAAATATTCACGCAGATAACTGAAGAGATGAATATTAATATCGTGATAAATGATCATTAGAAAAAATGGTAACAGGCAAAATCACGTGTGCATCTGGTGTTAGAAAAGGGAATCCTACCAGTTCTGTGGATTGCTGATAACAGATAAAGTGAAAGAAATATATGGCTAGGATTTGAAATGGAAAGTAATAGAATACAAATAGGGTGCTATATATACGATGCAGGACTATTGAAAGATTCAGAGAATAAGTAACAAAGACTTCTCCACAGGCTATCGGAAACTGAGGAACTGTACCATATGATTTTATCAACCGCCAAAACAAAATCAATGGTAATTTCAAAGGATCCATTAAGGTGTAAATATATGGTGGATAGTAAAGTATTCCAACAAATCTTGAAAACCACTGAACTAGAAGAAACTTTTAAGTACCAGGGACAAAAAGTGAAGTTAAAAACAAGTAATTAAACGGGATAGAATATCAGCACATTTAAAAGACGTAACCTGGAGATATACGCAACTTATTACAGAAAGTATAGTAAAATATTAAAAATTTACAGTATGACCCGTTAAGATTTCTGGAGCAGAAACGTGGGCAGGTACAAATGAACTAAAATTTTACTTAGAACATTAGGAATTAGACCTTTAAGAGCAATTACAAAATGGGATTAAACAAATAATATATAAGAAATGAGTGTGAAGGGCCGGATATAGTCAAATTTGTAAGTATAAGAAGAAAAGGCTGGGATGAATAGGTTTTCAGGGCATATAATAGTTGGCTGATCAAAACAGCAAGAGATTCAAGACCCTTAAGTAAGCGAGAAGTAAGAAAATATGGATCGAAAGCTGAGAATTTACATTTCTTGATTCATTATGAAGGTGAAGTATGAAGAAAAACAGTCTCATCTACGTAGAAGAAGAAGAAGAAGAAGAAGAAGAAGAAGAAGAAGAAGAAGAAGAAGAAGAAGAAGAAGAAGAAGAAAAACGTTTGGTATATTTGATGAACACCTTTCAAAGCAAAGTGAACACTTAGATATTTTTGTATAGATCTTAAACAAAACTTAATTTGACTTGAAGCTCAAAATTACTGCGTATATTTGATGAATACATTCATTAGATTTTGTTTGTCATGTTTTACTTCGTGAGAACATCCCTATCTTCGTCTTCATACGGAGAAATTGTGTTCTGTTATGGTAATTTATCGACATACTCCTGTACTTTCTTCCTATATTCATATTCCGAGTGTACAACATTCTCTAAGGCATCGCTCTGCGGACTTTCAGGAGAGGAGGAATTATTGATTGAGAGCGGCTTCGGTGGAGGCCCTGACGGACGGAGTATCCAAACAAGGTGGGAAGTTGCTTTCGAACGTCGCCAGCGAAGGGTTTGTGTGCAGCGGCTTCGACTACCAAGACCCGCTGCCGAGCGTGGAAGGGAATTCTTCGCACTTTTAATGATGTGCTAAGTAACTCTACGAGACCCCGCCGGGAGCGCTGGCGCTCAACTTTTCTCGCCCCCAGGGCTTCTTTTTAAGATCGCGGATCACGTAGTCTGCCGAGGGGACGAGCAAAATTAAAAACGAAGTGGCCATGCAACGTACATACCAACATCGGTCTTATTTTTGCTGAGGAAGGATGCTGTGTTTGGAAAGATAAACATGAAAGTTAAAAGAAGGGGAATGTCGCAGAACTTTCAATAAGACCGGTCTCATATTTATTCCGTGCATATAACCTTTTTCAGTTTATCGAGGTAATATCGCCTCGTTCGTTTACCTTTAAGAAAACCGTCGCCACCACAAACTACTTTTTATTAACTGCTTGGGGAGGTATATTTTCTTCTTAGCGGCCAGAAAATTATTTTTAGAAGAAGAAACGTCTTTAACTCATACTTAGCAAAAAATAGCATGCCGCATCCCTTTTTAAGAATTATTTTACGAAAATTGAGATACACAAGGGGTCGTTCTTTTCAACTTCTTATGAACTATGATAAAAAGACAATCGTATAGAAAAAGTGAACGTATTATTATTATTATTATTATTATTATTATTATTATTATTATTATTATTATTATTATTATTATTATTATTATTATTATTATTATTAAATATCGGGAAGAAATATTGTTATATCTAATAAATAGACGTAAAATAAGGAATTTGTCTTATCAGCAAACGAGCGTTTCAATCCCAGGTTTCGATTCCCAGCGATTAGATTGAACGTTTGGGCAGATGTTGCACCCAGTGTTATTAGATGGGACTAACCTACTCATTGAAGCTCTTAGTTGGTCTAGAAGGTTTTTTTTTTTTTTTTTTTTTTTTTTTAGGAAATTCTTCATCCTAAGGAAGATTTGAATGTCATTTGTCGACAAGTATAGTATAAGTATTTTATCGGTGAGTATAGTATAATATTAGTATTCGACGATAGCTTGGAGCTATATGTTAGAGTTTATCAAGCACGTCACATCTGCTCAAGAAATTAGTCGGTTACAGAATCACTTTGAATGTTGATGTCGTGAATGAGGACGTCTTCATAATCCTGCCTCCTGTTCTTTTGTTTGAAAGTTTACATCGTATTCTAGTCTTATTCTTTGGTTAATTTCTGATGCAATTTTTCCTACTTCTCGAAGAAAGCAGCAAATAACACGACGCAATTTTGCACTTGTCGAAAGCGTCAATAGTAACTGCCGTCTTCGCGATACTACACTTCTGTTCATTGACGTTCAGTGACATTGACGAAATGTCACCGGAAGTAGAGAAGGTAGTGGAAGAAATGCGCAATCGACCACTGGCGATATCAAAATCCAATTTGACTAGCTGTGTAATGGCTCAATCGAAGGCTAAAACAAAAGCGGTCTACGGTATATTTCGGCACCCCAAACACAAATTAGAAGTAAATTAACGCCGTCACACGCGCATAATAATAATAATAAAAAAGGAATATATATCTTAAAAACCGAAAATCATATTAATTATAAATAATAAATTATTATAATTTAATGATTTAATTACTATATTAATAATTATAATTGTAATAATTGTGTAATTGTAATATTATAAGTTTGAATAAATATTGAGTAGTACCAATTTGGAACAATTTATATAATAAACCAGAATGCCATACATAATCAACGGCTTGGACTATATCTAAGAAAAGGGCAATTATATTCTTTACAGTGAAAACGGTTTGGACTCAAAAATAGCAAGCAATACATTTATTAAAACGGTAAAATTATATCCTCATAAAATACCCTGATAAAAAAATTCTAAAATTAACGACACATACGAAAAGACAACTTCCGAAACAAATAAAACTTTTCCAATAAATAAATTCATTAATTTGCGTAATGTTCGTTTGAATAATGTTATGCACATTTTCTTTCAGACTTTCCTTCTAGATTAATCCCAGCAATATCGAGTTTTCCTCTGCATTTTACCAAGGGAGTAGGCGGCCTTTTAGGCTTCAGAGCTTGAATGTTGATTTTACTGATCTTTCTGACATTTAATTAATTACAAACTAATGTAAATAGTAGTTACATAAAGTAAATAAAAGATGTTGTCTAGTATCAAAAAATATTTTATGTTTCAGATCTTTTCAGTCGCATAGCGATCATTCTCAGAAGTAAAACAAAAATTACATTAATACATGACTACTAAAAGTTAAGTATAAATTATTACATAATATTATATACAAAATGTTGACGTTGTATGCCAGATGGGTAAGCAAACTTGGTCGTACATACCTTGAAGCTTGAGGGCCGCAAATAAAGCTCTGCGTTTTTTAGCGAGTGTGTCTTGTTAATGAACATAGCGTCGGTCGGCAGCGTGTGGGGGCGGAAGAGAGGGGGCCGTGCGGACGAAGGTTCACGAGACGCGGGGGTGCAGTGAGGAAACGGGAAGTGTGTTCCAAGCTGCTGGAACCTTAGTTCGGGTGCTCCCCTGTTGGTCTCTTGGTTTCATCGAGGCAGAGACACGATATTCTTGGCAATGAGGAGGGACTTGTTCCCGGTGCTTGTAAATAGCGTATTGGTACTAGCCTGGAGTGCTAGTAGCTGTGAGCTGGCTAGGCGTTCCCAACCCAGGCATTAAATGGCATAAATTTCAGGCACTTACCGGCAGCCCTGCGTGGGGGTGTGGGTAAAGGCGAAACGTCTTGGGCGCCCAACCCGGAGACATGTGCTCAATGGTAGAACAAGTATTCGTGTGGAGTGGTAGCCCACGCAAGTCCGTACTGCGCGCGAGTTTTCCTTCCCTTCTTTGTTCTATCGTCACCCCTTATTTGCACACACACTAACATGCACTACACCAACACACATGCCGGAACACCTGTCGAGAGCTTGGAGCCTGCCTTCAAATAAGAAAACGTTTGGGATCTATGCTGTTTTGTCTTCACTGTAACCGTAGCCACGAGAGTATTGGTATGTCTATTTATTTATTGTATTTATTTATTTATTTATTTATTTATTTATTTATTTATTTATTTATTGAAATTGATTTAAGCATAAAAATGTATGTCAGTTCCAAAACTATTTCATGTTAACTTCCTTATTTTTGTCAAATATTTCATTTATCATCTTATATCAATATCAGTTATTTCACTGACTTTTTCTTTTTGGCAATCCTGGATGGAAAGGAGTAATTCTCTTCACGGTTTATTGATTGGAAAGTGTTTCTTTCTGATGCGCGTACGGCAAAGTAGACTTTAGATATAACTGCCCACACACATATGCACGCCCATATAAAACGTCACGGTCACTTAAAACAACAGATTACTTCAAAGTAAACAAAACTCTCGGTCGACATAAATCGTCATGGTTGTCGCCTAGCATATTGATACTGATCTCAAGAGTATATAAATATATAGACATTTTCCATGAATAGGTACTAAAAAAATATGTACTCAACTTGTAATTTTTCAAAATGTTGGACCACCAGCATTTCACTCGTAAGTTGAAGACTGTTTCTGAACTAGTCTCATAAATTACTAACAAGTTTATATATTGTAATTTCAAAAATGGTTATTTCAAATATTTGTTTCTTTAGTAATTGTAAAATTTCTTTATGTAATTTGAAATTTTCAATATAATGCAACTACCCAAGATACCCAATAAAACTACCCAAGAACTGTAAGCTAAGTATCATGCATAATTTAACCAGGCAAACCCATTCATAGACGACATTAAAATACATATAGCATAGGAAGAGAAAAGAACAATGAAAAACGAAAAAAATGCAAGAAACTGGAATATCGGGGAACAGACAGAAGGAAGACTCGAGTTTGAAAAAAATATAAGACGTCAAACGTTTAATACCGTATTAAGTATTCGGAATTAGGGCGAAGTATAGGGACAGTACGAATCGTTGTATAATAGAACTAGAATGAGAATATATTAAACGGTAAGGAAGAATGAAGAATTGCCACTGTTCTGGAGCACCAGAGATGCAGCTAGAGGGCGCGAAGAGACTGAAATAAGGATAATATTCCCTTCTAGATCTGGAAGAAAGATTGAAACACCTAAAGACTAAAATAATTTAAACAGTTTGTTATTTGTTTTTGGCGGTCAAAAATAACAATGTTGAGCATTTACTTTATTTAAAAAACCTAATTGAATAAATGTTAATTTTTATTTTTGTGTGGAAAAAATCGCTGATTATTCAAAAGTTATTGTAAGTAATCTAAATACAATTATAACAGAAGAATCTCCAGGCATTTGTCGTTCGTACGTTGGTCAGCGCGCAGCAATTTAATGATATATTGGCATTTTGGTTCGGTAGGAGCCAGCTGGGTATGTATAAAACATTAAATTGGTATCAGAAAGATTAAAAGCATATCTCATTGGCTTGCACAACGTGTGGCAAAGGACTTAAAACATATCTTAATAACTATGAAACAAAGCATGTTATTTCCTTTTATAATAATAAGAGTTTTATTGTTTCTAGACCGAACTACAATTTTTTCATTAACATATTACTAAGACTTTACATCTTCATGAAAAACGCTTAATTTTTACATTCTATTCAATTGTTAGTTTCAACAAACTTTGTTTAAATAAAAATCATCGGTCAAATGCAATTAAATTTATATATTTGGACGACCTTAACTCACAGAAGGTTGATATTTCTTCTGTCTTTTGTTCCTGACGGAAATTTTAACCTAATCTTCAGAAAAACCGTCGGGAGTGAGCTGTTGGTACTCGTGTATTTATTGAACGACCCCCACGCAAAATTAAATATTACTTTAGGAACTTTCTGTTTCTTCCCTTGTTCATTCATACGCGCAACAACTAGCTTAATGTTTAGGGAGAAAACTGCAGCGTATACCGTGCGCAATGCTTGAATAAACTTGGGGGTGTCCCTTACTGAAACTTCTTTTAATATGACATTAAATTTTAAATCTCCAATCTGTTCGCGTAAAATATTCAACGCTTTACATCTGGGGAAGCGGCGGAGTGGAGACCAGTGCATTAGAGGGGGGGCGGACCCCCTTTCTGCGAAGCTCTTCACACACGTCCCGCCCGCGTCGCCCGCGTCGCCCGCTCCGCCTCGCCCTTCACCAGAAACGCGCTTTCCGCAAAATTGTGGCAAAGAGATTAAATTAAACTTCGCCCACTTTTAAACTGAGATTACTGCTAAGATATAAGGAAGTAGGTAGCGCGAATACACCCTGTTCCAACACCGCTTTCTTTCTAGGAACTTGGAGCGTGCTCTTGTCAACGGTATTTCGAAGAATGTAAACAAGCCTGAAAATGGAATATCTTAAGACATTGCAAAATTTCAAGTTACCTTGGGTTAAGTTTAAGTTTTGAGATTTCTGAAACGCGTCTCTACGACATAATCTGTACACGATTGAAGTCTCTCAAATCTTTCATTGATAGCTGATAATGCCCGAGATATGTCTGTCACGCAAAGTGGCGAATAATACATACGTTAATATATTCGAACAGGCTTCTGAAGTGTCGACACGCGATTTTAGTTTTAGGATATTGAAAACCTGTGGAGGATTCAGTTCCACAGTTATGAAACTGCTCACAGCCATAGTAATTAGGTAAGTGAACTTGGTCATCTTTTCAAGAAATGCAATACATTCAAATGTTTCTTATTTTGATTATTAATTATCATTTTTGAAAATGAATCATTCAAGCACGTTTCTGGCTTCCTGTTGCAAAGTGTGTTAGGTCAATATGAGATTTTTATTCAGTTTTCAAACATAAATATATAAGAAAAAACATTCCAAACATTCAGATAAGAAAGAGTACTACGTAACGACGATGGCACCCCTTGCTTCAAAGATTCATAACAGGAATTGTTTTGTTGTAATAGTTTACATTAAAAGCTATGTTTTACAAAAATATTCGATGGTATTTTTATTAATTTATTTTTATAAAAATAGCGCAGAATTTTGTTCTCGTATTTACTATCAAAATGTTAAAAATTGATCTATTTAATGTTTTAGAAGGTCTAATTAGCACAGTTAAAAATATCAAGTTACTAGACCATAAGGTGCGCGAAGAGATTGTTTTGTTTGATGTCACCAATATAAATCAAGTGTATAATTAACTGGCTCTTCAGTTACGCGTTTATGTCGATATTAATCATTTCAATTATTGTATTTTTTTAATTCACCTTTCTGGACTAAACTAATTTTAATATTTTTAAAAAAAATATTCGTTAAGGCAGTAATGCCGTAGCGATCTCTGACCGAAAAATCGCGGGGCTAATTGGTGCATGTATTATTGAATTTCTATTTTATCACTTGTATTTTACGAGATATTTGAAGTAACCTTGTTTTTTCATACGGAACTATACATAATTTTTTTAATCCATCATGACGAGCGTAAAAAATCCAATGATGTACATATTGCCGTATGTTAAATTATTAAAAGCATTATTTGAATAATTTTGATTTTCTGTCACTAGTATTTAACGGGTATTTTGAATGTAACAGTCCGCCACACAAGGTCACATTGCAATTTATTCCTCAATTTTAGAACTTTAAATAAATTAGATACTACTTTCAACAGAAACAAAGAATTTTTTAATCTTGAGTTAAAATGTATTGTTGAAACGTTATGACGCGTAATTCGCAGACAATGCTGTCTACTTTAATTATATGTAGTATTAAAATCGTTTCGATAAATCGTTGCCGCAGCTTTGTTGGTACGATACAAGCGAGAAACTGAAAAAAGTGCGAAATTTAAGTTGTAAGGTATTTTACAATTTTGTTTGTGAAGCGAACATTTCTGATGGTGGCAAATTCATATCCAACCTTCCAAAAGTATATTTAACCAGCGAGAATTAATGTCGGAATTTTTTTTCCTTGAATGAGGGATTTCGAGCACCAAGTTAACTGCACCAAGGTAACTGTTAAAATGCAGTGTGAGGTGTGTCACCGAGCGAAGTGCATCAGGGCGTAACGCACTGACTTCGCATTCGGAAGGACCAGTTTCACTGCCCGTGTCGGCCATCCTGAGCGGGGTTGTCGTGGTTTACCTCGGTCATCGAAGCGAATGCTGAAATGGGTGTATTGAAAGGCCCCGACCGCGAAACGAGCGACGCTAGACGCGAGAATTCGCTCTCTACATGACGGTTAAGCGAATTCGAGACTTCGCGGGGTCCTGGTTGGGTGACCTACTGGGAAGCGCGGGCTTTAACGGCGCCGAGGCCAAATGCCCTTTAAGGGACATTAGTGGCTAAATTAATGATAACCCATCTCAGCAGGAAACTTTTTCTCTTTATGGGATGTTGTAAGCTATTATAATTAATAACAACAACAATAATAATAATAATAATAATAATAATAATAATAATAATAATAATAATAATAATAATGTGTCCTAAGGCGGCGCGGGGCGGGGCTGGCGTGGGCGCTGGCGTGGGCGTGTGCGCTGGGCGCGTGGCGCGGGGCGGCGGCGGCGCCCGACTACCCGGACGTGCGCTGCGGCGAGGGCGCGTGCGACGGGGAGGTGAGCGCCGCGTGCCAGGCGCTGGCGTGGCGCTGCGATGCCGACCCCGACGCCGACGCCGACGCCGCGCCGCTGCTGCGCCTGCCCGCCGTCGCGCCCTGCTCCTGCTGCGACTTCTGCCTGCGGCAGCTGCCCGCCAACGCCACCTGCTGGAAGGGCTCCCCGCGTGAGTGCGCTCTCCCTTCCTTTGTGTGCACTCTGTGGTCAAAAGTTGCCGGATATGTTCAAAATGGTGTTATGGTGTGGTCGGATTTTTCACCGAGGAAGCTTGCTCCCCTTGCTGTTTTGTGTGGCACTATTACGCCACAGGCCTACGTCGATGTTTTAAACACCTTCTTGCTTCCCACTGTTAAAGAGCAATTCCGGGATGGCGATTGCATCTTTCAACACGACCGAGCACCTGTTCATACTGTGGCGGAGTGGTTACACGACAATAACATCCCTGTAATGGACTGACCTGCACAGAGTCCTAACTTGAATCCTATCGAACACCGGGATGTTTTGGAACGTACACTCGTAGGTCGGTGTCCCAAACCTCACCGACCAACATCGATACCTGTCCTCAGTGCAGCAATCCGTGAAAAATGGGCTGCCATTCCCCACGAAACCTTCCAGCTCCTGATTGCAAGTATGCTTGCAAGAGTGCAAGCTGTCATCAAAGCTAAGAGTGTACCAACATTCGATTGAATAACAGCATTACCGATGGAGGGAGTCACGAACAGGTAAATCCTTTTCAGACACGTTTTCGGATACTTTTGATCGCATAGTGTATATTGTAACGCCCACCTCTTCTCACCCCGATAGTGCTATTTACCACATATCTGGTGGGAGCGACGTCCCCGATGCACTTGGAAGAGTTTGATCTTCTCAGGGACATCTTTCGAGTGTGAGAAGGGCTCTTTCCAGGTCACGCAAATCAAATGAACAATAATGGTATAGTCCTAAACCATGTAAATATGAGAAACCCCACTCAAACTCTCACGTTTTTTCTTCCTTGCCTTCTGGTGCCGCACCACGTGCCCATGCTTCTAGGCTTCTTGTCTCACGAGTGAATGCAAGCTTGCACACTTCCCTTCCCACAGGTGTCTGTCGTGGCTCTCAACCTCCACTGAATACTGCACAAAATCGCCTAATCATTACACTGTCCGATTTGTTAGCATTCACTCAGATTCTAGCACCACTAAGCACAGTCTTAATTTTTAAGCGCGCCTCGCACCCTCGCACTGTTACAACGTTCACCGCACGCAGGCTACCTGATTACGAAAATCATGAAATACAGTCAAAATCCACGTTCCTGAAGTTTCTGAAGTTTCTCCCTCCAAGGTTCTGATTCCTGAAGTTTCTCTGTTTCTTCCTCCTGGCATATTGATTATTGTCATCGATACAAGCACAATGCTTCCGCCTCACCTCTTATGTGCGGAAATCGCGATCTCATAACAACGTACAATGCTCACGTCTATGCAGCGTCTCGCACTCCCTGATCTGTGAACTTCGACGTTTCAAAACAGAAGTCCCTCCTCGAGCGTGGGAGTATTTATGTACCTACGACTTCCACGGCCTAGTCGATCGTCGTGAACCGTTCCTGGGATGCAACCTACGACCTCTCCTTACACCTCAAGTTCGACGCAAGCGTTTCGGCCTCCAGCTCATAGAACGCTCTTGTACTAACTTTCCTCGTGCATTGATGGGCTCTGCATTTCACTAACGTCTGCCGTACTCGGTTGGCTTTGGCCACTGGAATATTGCCAAACGTTACTATATGTATTGAGACCATTCCCTGTTCCTGATATCATAGTTACTAGAACGCATGGAAAACTTTGTAGAGTAGGTGAGCATCAATAGGGTTATTAATGAGTTCGGGGCTCTTTGAATAAAATTTTTGTGGAATTACACGAAAGAACACAAGTCCAATCCCTTCATACCTAATATAATTTTAAAAAGCACGTATTACAAAATCCAGTACAGTATTCCAGTCTACCTTTACTTTGACAACTAAAAAAACAACACAGGCAAACAGCAACATAACCTTACAAAATACTCAAATACCCAATATCTTATAATGCAAGCAAAGAAGTGTTGTGAAGTGGCAAGAGTTTTTATCACTCTTTCACACACAAGATTTACAGTAAATGATTTCAAGTCACTCACGGCATTTAATCCACAGTCATTGCAGGTTCAATACCAACTCCCGAAAGCCGTGCATATTGTCCTCCGCGCACTCGCTCGGCGCGGCCGTGTGATAGCTTGCCTCGCGTAAGGTAGCGGGTTGCGTTGCAGCGAAGAGACCAGCTTCCTCGCGTGGCCTCTACCTCGACGCCTCACGCCTGGGCTCAGTTAAGTCTCACACACCGCCCTCCGTACACTCCCAATCTCACTAGCCGAATCCCCTTCTCCATGCACTCACTCGCTCGCTACCCCAACCTACTGCCAGTATTTATTCCTTGGAGTCAGTGGCCGACGTGAGTTCAGAACTCTCTAGCGTAGGTGGCGTTGTACACCTCTAGACGGCAATCGCGCGGGCATTTCAAGTCTGCCTCTCATGAGCGGCTCTATGTGATTGAACAAAATTTTTATATATATATATATATATATATATATATATATATATATATATATATTCAACCCCGTTAGCAAGAAGTCGCATAACAAATTTCGCCGTAACACTAACAAAACTTCGGTCCCGGCAAGGGATTACGTTAATACGGACATTTATAATACTCAGATAACACGAATTTTTATAACACGAACTCCGATAATTTCGGTCGCTTGGAATCTGTATCAATAAGAGTTTACTGTACAGAGAGAGAGAAAAAGAGAGAGAGAAAGAGAGAGAAAGAGAGAGAAAGAGAGAGAGAAAGAGAGAGAGAAAGAGAGAGAGAAAGAGAGAGAGAAAGAGAGAGAGAAAGAGAGAGAAAGAGAGAAAGAGAAAGAGTGTGGGGGAAGGAGAGAGGTAAAAAAGAGAGAGAGAAAGAGAGAGAGAAAGAGAGAGAGAAAGAGAGAGAGAAAGAGAGAGAAAGAGAGAGAAAGAGAGAGAGAAAGAGAACGAGTGGGGGGAAAGGAGAGAGGTAAAAAAGAGAGGGGGGAAAGGACGATTGATTGATTGATAGTGATCCCGTGAGCGTCAACGGCTAAAGTAATTAATTACGTAAGTGTAGTGCAGGTGTTCCCCCGGGCTGTGGCAGTGATCTCCCCCTGCTATGTGGCGAGATCCGGCACCGGCATACAGTCGGCTAGCGGGGTTTTCCCGAACAGCTATCTCCCACCGGAGAGGCACCGCCCCAGCCAGGACAAGCTCTAAGCTCTCAAACAGTCTTCCGTCATGTGTGATAGTATAGTGCATGTTAGTGTGTGTCTAAGTAAGGGGTGAGGATTGGACTAGGAAGAGGAATGGTAGACCGCGCACTGTCCGTGCCCCGTTTGTTAGAGTACTGCTTCAGCCTTTCCAGTCGTTGATGGGAGAAACCACGGAAAACTACCGACTGGAGCTGTCGGTCGCTAGAATTCTCCTCCAGACAGCGACTAAATTCGACGTAGTTGACATGCTAGTGTCGAAAATCTAGAATCGAATTTCTGAGTTAATGAAATAGAGAGATGTCTTATAAAATTTCTCGGAAATTTAAACGTTTTCTGTGAAAATGAGCTCAAATTTCCGCATTTTCAGAAACGTACAAACCCCATTTGGTAGAAGGGGAGAGAGAGAAAGAGAGAGAGGGAGAGAGAGAGAAAGAGAAAGAAAGAAAGAGAGCGGGAATCGTAAAAAGAATGGAGACCTTTTAGAGAAAATGGTGTTTAAACATTTCTGAAACTGAAGTATTTTGAGCTCATTTTCACTGAAAACCTTTGAATTTTCGAGAACCCCAAAAAATACATTTTTGTACTTATTGAAAAAAGAAAAGAAGAAAACGATATGGCGTTTGACATCTAATTGAATACATTTATACGATTCTCATCAAACCTTTTAAGAACAAATTTGGAGCCGGTTTCGAGAAATTCTTTTTTTTTAATTTTTTTTAAATTTTGCAGATATTGTACATAATATTGCACGAAAAGTATTAAATTTTTTTAAAAAATATACATGGTCTTAATGAAAGAACTAACTTCAGAAAAACAATGTTCTTGAAGGAAAAATCTTTCATTTTTTATTAGTGGGAATAAGCAAGCAAAAAATTTTTTTTTTTTTTTTTAATTTACAAAAATTCAGAGTTCACCGGGAAAAATGGACTTAATCTATCTTTATAAGTGAATTTTACTCTATTCTTTAAAAAATGTAAACAAATAATTTGGAGATATTTAAAAGAAATTTTTGAAAATATCCCAGACACATCGTGTAGACCTATCCCAGACACAGCAGAGTATTTAATTTAAAAATTTGCCAAGAAAAAACTTACAGACAAAATAAATGCATTATTGGGAATGGAAAATACTGAAGACTTTATTCACCAAAAAGTGGAAATCAATATTTTTCTTAATTTTTCGCCTTCTGGATCACCTTAAATGGTTTCGACCTTATTAGTGATGGAAATTTTAATCATAAGCGAGTCAAAAGTTTTTTTCTGCGCTGGTTAGGAAACCGAGCAGCAACATGTGCTTAGCTATGTGCTACGATGAAGTTTTCGAGAATTTTTGTCTGAGTGTGTCTACGATTCGACGTGAAGAGGCATCTTTTACATGTGCGATCACATTTAACGTACCAGAAGTTGGAAGTCCTTGCAAACTATTTTGAAGAACAGAATGTTACAGCTTCAATGCCATATTTTTCACCTTACTCTTTTAAGCTGCGTACTTTCCTTAAACTGGAGTATAATGGGCAAATTTGTTCGTCGTCTTGTGAGGAAGTTCTTCAAAACACATTGCCATAGTTGTTGGAACTCTTTGTTTTCGTTTCCTTATACAGTTTGTTTACGCTACTCGTACACTACGGCTCGTTTTGTAACTTTGCTCTCTGCAGTAATAACACTCATAACATTACTACGTGTGTTAATTGCTATTACCATGTTTTTTGGTATTTCAAGCAATAATGTACGAAATTTATTTTTGAAATGGTCATCAATGACTAGTGAAATGATCCGTGACCAAACTCAGATGAGGTATTAGGGTTTTTAAGAACAGAAAAACCTTTCATTCTTTATCTTTCGGGAGGGAATTAAAAAAAACCTAAATCATGCATTTACGGCACGTAAAAAAATTCTAATTTTAAAGAGGTCTGTGAGCATTATTTGAATCCTCCTCGCAGGAGTGTGCGTAGCTTAGTTTGAGGCCAGATAACATTATGGCCTGTTTCCTGATCGCAGTATCTAGTTCTACAGTACGAATATTAAAAAAAAGAATAGTTAATGGATATCATTACATCGCCTCCAAATAACCGTGCGATGTAATCAATTCATGTAATGGAAATGTTATTAAAGATAAATATATTTAAATATATCTTCAACATTACGTATTTCCGACTAACAAAATTCTGATTTCATGGTCAATTGAATTTTGAATATATTTGTGCAAAATGAAAATAGCTCAAGGGTGATGAGAAACGTCTTAATTGACGATCGGAAGGGGGTCATTTTCTAAAACCGCACGTAACAAAACGAGCAATTCTAATAACGCCTATACCTTTGCCATCGTACTACCTGAGAACCTCTATTTGGTATCAGTGTAGAGGAAAGAAGCCGCGCTTTGGCCACATGACTTCTTCGAACTTAGCACCGCGTTCGGAGAAGAATTGTTAGGTTCGCGCGCTGTGTAACCATAGAAACCGCAGTGCCATTCATCCTCTGAAAGCCGCACAGGGCGTTTCGCGTAACCGACTGCGTTACCTACCGCATTCAGCCCTCCCGAAATTTTCTGAAGGGACAATAGCAAACATTTTAGTTTCTTTGGGAAAATGGGTCAACTCAGAGTGAACTCAAATTATCTCAAGACTTTTTTGCCCTCTAATTGAGGCATCGTTCAGAGTTTATTGAGTGATAAATGACTACTAACACACGAAATTGCTTCCGAGTTACAGGTAATGTCTTCGGTAATATAGCATCTTGACAGTACATATTTAGCTAAGATAAACTGTTTATATTAATTACTATAGAACAGTATTGTATAGTATAGTATAAAAGGGTTTAGCGTTTCCAAATGAACGATAATTGCAATAATTTGAATGAAAGAAAATGTTTTGGCATCTATTCAATTTTATCAATAATATATTTCAAAACATCAAAAACATTTTTTTAAATATTATCAATGAATAAATGTAAATGAGTGTATCATTAAAAAAATCAACTAGATTCCCAAACCTCATTTATGTTTTTCCTCGTATTACTTTTTTGGACACTAATTCGAAAGGACACTTTAGTTAAAGAAAATAACACAACGATGTTTTCCGTTCTTGCGTACTAATACCGACGTACGGTAAATTATATGTAGGCTTCGTCGAAACATAAAAGAATGAGGAAGTAAACATTATTAGTGTTGGGTCATTAATCATTATGAAATATATATTTTCTAAGTTTCCTAGTTCATTCACTGGAATTCGTGAAATTTCCAGCAAACATTCATTTCCTTGTGACTTTTCCTTATTTCTAAGCACGTGTTTAATTTCACTCAATGACCCTTTAGTCATCACAGCATCATGCAATGTTCCGCAAGAACTGCGTATAGGCGAAACTTTTGAATGTCGAAATATTCCCCGTATCACTGTAGAAATAATACTATATAGTATATGAAATACAAGAGAACGTATTGAAATCGAGCAGAAACCCTAGATTATCCCGAACATATAGATTTAGTAGCTACAGTCACTTGTGGCGATTTTTGACCATGTAGGGTGTCTACGCATCATGCACCACTTCAATAAAAGTTTGTTAAATTAACTGTTGGCGTTTGTACTATCAGTTGCTTCAACCATTATTCGATTCTAATTTATAGACAGAGTCAACTAATGGTTAAATCAACTGAAAGTACAAAGATCTATATTTAATTTAACAAACATTTATTAAAGTGGTGCATGATGCTAATTCGCCCTCCATGATTGAAAGTCACCCCAAACTGAATACGCGATTCCAATGTTGTTGTTTTTTAAATACTAGAATATTTGTTCCTTTTGAAGTAAGTCTGTGAATTGCACAAGCTTATAAATCGTAAGATTTTTACTCAAAATATGAGAACTCATATACTTTTCCTTGAGGTTGTGAGAATTCGTTTTCTGAACACCATACATAGAGATGGTGGTTCAATTATATATGACTGCTTCCAGTGCTTGGTAACTATATTTCCGAAGGTATTTTGTGAGAAACGTAAAGTAGGGATCTTTGTGAGCTCTCAGATTAGATATTTAATGAAAGACAATTGTTTGAAAGTACAGTGAATTCAGTGGGAAAAGGGCTTGGGTTTTGTATAAACAATTGAGGCTAAGATTTTGTGCAGCAACAAAGTTCCTAACTACAAAACCATTGTTAAAACACAGTTACATAATTTCATTGAATTAGGATGTGAAACTTCAGTTCTACATCGTCATATTAATTTTTACCTGCGAACCTCGGCAACGACAGTGAAGATCTAGGAAAACGTGTCCACCAGAACCTCAGCGGTATGGAGAAGAGATATCAGCAGAGGTGGAATACAATCATGATGGCTTATTATTGCTTTATGTCAAGGAGCACTAGTGGCTCAAGTAAAGGGTCAGTATCAAGAAAGAGGTCTGAAGAAATTGAAGAGAATTAAAAGAAACAGAGAAATTAAATTATCTATACTTATTACTTTTGTATTCGTAATATTTAAACATTTTTCATAATAATTAGCATTAGTAAAGTAAATAAATACTATTGTCCACTCTAATGGAATATTTTATATTCTACGCAACACGGAATTTATTTTTTAAATAAAAAAGTATTTTTCCTGGTTAATAACAATGTGATTTTATTAACATTTCAAAGGCATGTACAAAACCTTTACTTGGTACAGAAAAACAAAAATCAGAATGAAAAATAGTTTTAGAATCACCTTTGTGTTACGAAACATCTTTCCAAAAATTCCAAAACCAAAATGCAGCATAGTCTTATAACAAGTTCTCATTGACTTTACATTTCTCATTTTAATCACATTCTTTAATTATTACTATATTTCAATATCAATTGCTTTCAGCATTCTCAATTTTCTGAACTTCAAATAACAGGAAAACCCGATAAGCTGTAGGGATAGATAGATTGAAAGGTTGGTGACTCCCTGTGCGACAACTAATATCATCTGCGTTACCACCATCGATAAATCTTGTTCCGAATGAGAATTTAGTAGCCTACAACCTCTCATATAGTTACATCTGTATTGCACTATATCCAGAATCCGTTATTGCACATAATTTTTCGCAAATGTCCCCGACCTTTGGTTAGCTGCGCCCTCTCCTGCTTGTCGGCAGTGGAGGCGATCCCGGCGGCCGTGTGCGGGCCGCGCCTCTCCTGCTCGGAGGCGCTGCGCTGCGCGCCCATGGCGACGCCCTGCGTGCAGCGGCAGGTGCAGCACGAGGCGGCGGAGGCGGCGGGCGCGGTGGGCGTGGCGGAGGCGCGCCCTCGCTGCACGGACGACGGCCGCTTCGGCCCCGTGCGCTGCGTGCGCGACGGACTGTGAGTAGCCCCGCGGCCGCCGGCCCCGGCGGCCCCCGCGACGCGCGGCTTTCGGCCAATCACGAGCAGTGCATCTAACAATTTCTTCTCCAAAATAAACACAATAACCCAAGCCCCCCATTGCGACCTAGCCACCACCTACCAGCTCCCAACTAGAATACAAAATTGATATCCATTAGATTCAGTCCTCAGCATATTTTCAGAACTCAATTTATCACATAGGTGCTCTGTGAGTTTCCTATTCATGCGTAGTTAGATTTAGTTGTAAGATAAGCATTTAAGTTCAATATAAGTCATAAAATACATATGATGTAGTATAAATAATACTAAACTATGTACATTCGTTCACTAATAAATATAAATTAAAAACAAAGTGCTTGCGATTCGCCGTGCGCCGAACATTCGGTACTCTCCCTATCCACCGCGTGTCGGTCTTTAGGACATATCAAAGGGAGCGAACATTCGCCGAATGCATCTGATGTTCGGGCTTGGGCGAGAAGAAGCTCGCTGCTTGGCGAATACCGAATGTGTGGAGCCGCCGTAAGATTACAAAGTTCGAATAGCGAAGGGGCGGATTTATGACACTAAACTCCGATTTAAACACATTTTCATGGTCACGAGCAGGAAGGATTGGAGGACAGTGTCACCCAATCGGGGACACCAATACCAAAACTTTAAGAAGTAACGAAGCTACCGATTGGATGACAGTGTCCTCTCCGTTCAGCTAGTGACCTTGAAGTCCCATTATGTTTAAATCGAAATATAGCTATATAGCGCGGTTGAATTCAGTCCCTGTGTGAAGGTGTATTTAAGCGTCCAACTGCTCTGATCGGTAACTTTTCGTGGTTTGAGAGGTATGCCGAAGCAGTATCCTGACAAAAGAACTAGAGAACTTGTAATGCAGTTGAAGATTGCAGAAGATTGGAAGTTTGAAGTTTTTGTCATCTTCCTGCATTGTAGCAAGTTACGGTAACAATTCATCAGGTTATATCTAACCACTTGAAAATGATGACTTATCGAAGCAAAAAGGGGTGGTTGATGATGGGGCACCATGGGTCATTATACTACAATACTTTTCACATATTTACCAGATATGGTTCGAACACTCAAGAAAAAAAATACCGAATGGTTATACGAGGAAACAGATATGAAGATAGAAGTTAATTTGGTTCCAGAAGGTAGAAACATAAGAAGAGCAGCTGATGAATGTGGTGTCAAGAGGGAGACATTACGGCGTAAGGTAAAATTTATGAAATCACTTCCAAGTGCACAAGTTTAACTCAAATTAAACTAGAGTAATAAGAAAGTTTTTACTTTTGGCCAAGAAGAAGTGTGTGCTAATTATTTAAAGATATGCTGCAAAATGTTTTACGACATTTCATAAAAAAATGCAGCAAACTTGTCTATGAAACTGTTATTGCAAGTAATGCAAAATGTTTAGATTCGTAGTTATAGAAAGCAACTGCTGTAGAAGACTGGTTATGCATATTTTCAAAAACATTTAAGATTTGTCGTAAACATCTCTAGAGATGTGCAATCTTGCTCAAGCCATGGCATTCAAACGATGGAGCGTGCAAGCGTTTTTTCAACTATTATCAATCGTTGTTATATCGAGAACCTAAACTAGGTTACACCTCATGCCACTTCAATTTCGATGAAATAAAACTATTAAGAGTTCAAAACAGCGGCATGATAATTGCTGAGAAAGGTTACAAAGCTGTGCGTCGAGTGAAAAGTGCTGTATACGAAACTCTTCTAACAAAATATTGTTTGCCCGATACTGATATTTTTCTCGATTTTATTTCTGTGAGCGCACGTTGTTTGGTGCTTCCTCAAATTCCGTAATGCAAGCAATTCCAACTAGTTGGATAATGAGTAAACTGCTTGTTAATACATTGCAACACTTGATGAAATATTCTAATAGCACCCTTCCGATTTATGAATATCATACAAATCATATTATAATAGAAGACCTTCAGTTAGCAGAAGCAAGTGAAGTCCATATTTTGGCCATTGTTCGTCATTCATCAAACTGGATACAGCGCCATAAGGTTGGCCTGTATGCTTCTTTTCAGAAATTTTACAATTCAGCCATTGATTCGTGCTTGTTAAGTTATCCAGGGAAGACTAAGGCAAGTTATGAAATAGCTGGCTTTGTAGGCACTGCCGTATCTCGTGCAAGAGGGACCCCAACCCCCAATCACTAGGATGGTATTCCTGGGAAAGGGCGTTTGGTGATTTCCTTTACAGTTGTGCTATTTCAAGTCGGAGTTATTACATCTTTAGGGTCTCGTGGGGCGCAGCGTCCACAAGTCCACGGTCTTGTGCTGTGGTTCTTAGTGTGCCCAAAAGTCGGGCATCTATTGCATTTGATGGCTTTGTTGTTGTTGATGTTGTCTTGTATTCTGACGCGAAAGTAAGCGATATATTGGATTTGTTGTTTCATATGCACGTGCGGCCAGTCTCACAAATGTAAAGTCCTCGGTGTGAAATAGTCTTGTCGACAATTAATTCTCTGCATTTCGCTTCTCTGACTAACAGTCAGTTAATGCTTCTATAACGGTGGCTGCAGTGCGTGACTTCATTTCAGTGGACGATATTTGATCTCCTTTGCGCTCATGGTCTCCGTTAGATGATGCAATAGGAAGATCTAGGAAGCCTTCCTGATGTGCTTTTGAAAGTGTGTCCTTTACCCGCCGTCTTCCATTGTCTAGGGCGCTGAGATATCTATCAGCGTGTCCGCTTAATTGGCAGGTTACTCTGTCTTGGCTGATCTGCACCTCCACAGTGGGACTGATAATGTTTGCGCCAGAAGCCAAGAGGATTCACTCGCAGGCGTAGAGATGGCTGCTTGCAGCTACAGTATCACCAAGAACGCGCTGGTTGTCGAAAAGACAATATTCAGGCAGATGGGCAGGAGGGCAGCTACCTCCGCACGGTGGCTGATCCGTCGTCTCGGTTTTCCATCTTGTAATCCTGTCAAGCCAGGCGTTAGATAATTCCGATGTCCAGAGAGAGAGAGAGAGAGAGAGGGAGAGAGAGAGAGAACGAGAGCGAGAGATAGAACGAGGGAGAGAGAGAGTGAGAGAGAGAGCGAGACATTTAGTTGTGACTTAACACTTTTCTTCAAACTCACGGACGGTTCACGTGTCGCTTAGCAGAATTCGTTGTGGTTTGTTTACACCTCACTTGGATTTTTGACAACTCACGAGAGAGTGCTCTCGAATAAGTTCTGTCCCGACAGCAGGGCGGTCAATACTAATTTCACAACCAACAATAGTGGACCTGTTAACCCCACTATTAGCATACTTTCGTTGCAAAGTATTCAGTAATGTTTCCGGTGTATTTATACTCTGGATTCTCTTATCTTCATTTTTACAGGAGATGTGACATGAACCGAGCTTGAAACTACTAATCGAAAGTCGCCAGGTTAATACAGGCAATGTTGACTATAGCAGACTATGTTCCAAGGCAGTTTCATTGTCCGTCATATATTAATGGCTACCCGAAGTCGGTAAAGCGACTCTGCACACAAAGACGTAGACAGCAGGGCAGCAGTCGAATTTTAACGGAATTCCAGAAGAAGACGGTTTATAAGAAAGGAAACAATAAATCATTGTCTTAAGAGAAAATCATCAGTGTACAGATATAGTTTTTAAACTGATAGTGGCTTGTAAATGATGAAAACGAAGTAATAGTTATGCTAGTATTTTTATGATCCATTGTATCGTAGACACTAACTCATGGTGCTCCAGCTATGTGGTACGAGGTTCATGAATTAAAAATAGTTTTCTTTTTAATTTTCCCCCACCATTAATGATATCGTGTCTATAACCACACAATTGTTAGTACATCCATGTGTCTTTAATTGTACAAATAAAATGAAATAAATCATCTTCAATGTAAAAAAATCCTGACTGTTTCAATTTTTTGTGGCTTGTTGCGCCCCAGTGCCTCCTACATAGTAGCTAGAGAGTCATTCCTGATAGAACAGCGTATTGGGTTTCCCGACTGGCAGTCCTCTCATTATATCATATTACAACAATCGTATTGTCGAAATAAAACCTGTTTTAACACAGATTTAATAAATAATTTTGGGTTAATAAAACAAAACGTCAGATCCAAAGAGGGATCTCTTCATGTGCTTTTTCATTATTATATGATTTAGTTAAAACAATCAATAGTTATATCCAAACTAAGAATTCACCTATTTCAATAATCAGGAGAAGAGAAAAATGTGACTGAACGATGTAAATATCCAAAACGACAATGTAAATACCCAAAATCCATACACTTGAAAATGTGCTTGTTTTAATTGTATACCGACAATAGACCAGTTATATCAGACACGAAAAAGCCCTTCATCGATGCAGCGTGTATTTCGTCAGCGCAGCCAATTGCAAGATTCTCGAGTTGTCGAATTTTCAACAGATTCCGTGGTCCAAATTCTGACATCAGACGGAATACTATCTCAATCGTACCGCCTATGATATTTTTTCCACATGTGTGTTAAAGTTGTGCCTGTTAGCAGTTGGGAATGGAGGGACAGGGGCAAGCATGGATGAAATAGGAAGTCATGATCACATGTAGTTCGGGGACCTTTTACTGTTCTGATATCCGCTTGCAGTTGATCAAAAGAATCAATGACAATTGTATCTTGCAACACTCAAGGCAGTTTAGCTGTACAACTTAGAGTGGTATTGAATATCCGCCGCAATCCGGATAAGTAACTAGCGTCCTGTTCAACACTGCTTCAATTGCGGACTTAAAAGCACATGCAATAACGGCAGCCTTTTTCACTTCCTTGTGGGCCCATGTCCTGTTTCCAATCAGATCATTCCTTACGCATCTTCTTTGGTCTTTCCAGGCTTCCGGGAAGTAGCCTCTACTATCCGTATTTCATTCATCCTGGTAATGTGCAAAGTCTCCGCGTCCTTCCTTCTCTTTCACCACTTTCGATCCTGCCCTTCACCTTTAAGTTCTTGTAATTCCATTTTCCTTTTATTTAACTAGCTCACCTTAGAATTATTTCCTTTGAACTTTTTCTTTGTGCTCTATCTGATTAAGCCTTAGCTGAAACAAAAATTATCTACTGCTTTCCGTATTCGGGCTGTAAACGGACATGAACTTCGGTCAACTTCAGGTGTGGAAACAACCTCAGGTGAAAAAATGTCACTGGAACAATGCATAGTGAGACAGAAATAAACTTATTGTACTCCATTCCTTTGTTAAAGCCGGTTTTACAGTGCCTGAAATAAATGTTGCAATGTTGTAATAATAAATAGAATCCACCCAATACTTTGAGTGAACTACATGTATAATTTCTTTCGAAGTATTTTTTAGTGTCAGCAAGGAAAGCTTGGTCGGCGAATAAAGCGGAAAGCGGCGTTTGATGTTGGTTCTTTAACATTTACTGGAAACGTTACCAAATATTTGTAATTTTTTTTCAAATGCCAACCACTTCTTCTGAGCGCATTTCTTCCTCAACCTGAAGTATCACGGATGTGTTTCTTTTCGGAAATTAACTGCAAAACCTTATTCTATGAAACAGTTTCGATTATATAGTACGCTTAAACGATTTTGTAGCTCTACTACGATGACGTAGTACTCTTGAAGTGAGAGAAGTAATGACTGGATTGATAAAGAGGAATTCAAAATTGGTGTGCTGATCGCATCATATAAATTCGTAAATATGATGTACGTTAGATTAAGAGGTAGATAGATAGTGCCTCACAACAAAGAAAATGATTCAGGTCAATGAACGGAGACTACAGTTTAGAGTTCTCTTGTGATAAATATTTTCTGGTTACATCGTAAGAGGCACAGAGCGCCTTGCTTCTCTGATACTTATCGATGGCTAAGTGTATAGCGGTATGCTGAATGGCCAGTTATTTGCCTTATTAAATTTTCGATAATTTATAATTACAGAACTCGACGTTTTAGAAGTAGGTGGTTTGTGCAGTTAGGCTTTACAATAATATTATTGAGCACCTAAATTTTTGCCAAAACTCATTGTGTGAAACACGATGTTTTGCGTGTCCGTAATTTCAATCCTGTGATATTTACACAATCAGTGTTGCGCATTGTCTTAACAGCTTTTGAAACATACACGCTTTGAATATTGCGTTTCTAGAGCAAGTAGATGATTTTTAATATATTGTCAAACGTTTATATTGGTGCCGTGTGCTCCAGTCTGCCTTTATTCGAATTCAAGACCATGTCAACTAGAAATAACAACGCCATTTTTGCAGAATCGAACCTAGACCGTTAATAAATGCTCATGTGCTGAACGGCAGTGCCTCATCTTCGTGGCTTATTTCATTTCGTCCAGGTACAACGCGAACTGCACGAGAGAGAGATATGATCTCCATGGAAATTTAGATATTTTATTATACCAAATCTAATAATTCTTTAAACCAAAAGATAAATAAACTGTTTTATATATTTTTCAACTCCGTTTCAAATTTACTTTAATGTTACAGTCTTTAAAGCTAAATGTTACTTAAATTGTACTACTTAACTAATTGTTTTACATATAAATATATTTTTAAATATAAAAATAACCTCCAATTTGTTTAGCCTGTTTTGGCAGTTAGAGCTGTTCCTGAAGTGTAAACCGTAAACCCACGAAATGCGACTGAAAGATTTTTACGTTATGACGAATAAATAGTCTCAAAATATTTTCATAAACTTGAGCTTGCCCGAGAGAGAACTTGCCCGAGCAAGAACTCTTGCATGTTAATCCCCACCATTCCCATTAATAAATAAAGTTGTTAATGAAACATGTTTATTTTTAAAAAATGTATAAATGTAACTTTGTACTTACGCAATATCAAACAAAAATAAAAACAATGCAATGACGGTGGAAACAAATTTTCAATAAAGATTTATTCAAATTTACAGCGATATGTTCTTCCAAAAATACATACTTTCTTAAAAAAATGAAGTTCATTGAAAGTTAGCTTTTCTCTTTGATAGTCTTAAAGATATTAGAAATGGTTTTTACTCTTCAAAAAACTAGTTTTCTGAAGTAAAGTTTCCCATGCCAAGAAATGATCGGGCAAGTACAACCCTATTCTTTGCAATATTATTTAACTTTCAGGGATTTGTTATGTGGAATAGAGGGGGTTATAGAGGGGTAGGGCGCCAGCTTGCTGGGGTGCGAAAATTGAAAAATTATTTGAATACTAAAATATATTGGATTATTTTCTGGATTTCTTACGTTTGTTACGTAAAAAAAAATAAAACTAATATTTTTGCCTTTGAATAGTAAATACCATATGATACCATTAGAAACAATTCTGTACGTTTAGACTTCACTTCGGTACATGCAAATGTTGCTCAAACGATGTTTACGTATTGAATATCTTAGTGAACCGACATTTATGAAACCGATATTTATCAAACGGTGTATTATTTACAATACATGTTTCCAGTTGGGCAGTAATGTGACTTCTAGACACCGCGAACATTTAAATCGTGCGTCTGGATTGTGATCGTTGGCGGTTGTCGAATGACTTGCGCTATTCTTTCTATAATTTTAAATTTGGTTGCTTTTTTAAAATTATTTCATGTAGTTTCGTAGGCTAGAGCGTTTTGATTTTGTTGCTCATTTATTTCAATGCATTTTACTTTAGTTAATTTAAAAAGTTTGTTGTTTGTTTTGTGTCACAGCACAAGTTTTCCCCTACAACTTCTGCGTACCTATGCGAGAAATTTTGCATGTTATTCCCCACACTATTCTTCTATTTCCATTCTAAGAGGGAAAGTTGTTTAAGAAACATTTGTTTAAAAATGTATAAAGATAACTTCCGTTGTACAAACACGATATTAACAAAAAAATAAAACAATGCAGTTGATGTGGAAAAGAAAAAAGTTGGAGCACTTTTAGAGAAAATGGAGTTTGAGCGTTTCTGAAAATGTGACGTTTTGAGCTAGGTGTCACAGAAAACTTTTGAGTCTTCTGGAAACTCATAAATACAACCATGTGAACAAATCGCCGGTAATATGAATATGACGTGGGAGACAAGTAAAAAATTACACTTTTGTAATTTTTGAAAGAAAACAACAACAAAAGTATAGTGCAGTAAAGCATTTGTGTCATCTCATATATTTCAATTAGTGACATACCTAACACAAGTTTAATGAAAATAATTAGAGCCGTTTTTGAGAAAATCTTGTTTTTGTTATTTTTTAAAATTGCACAGATTGAACGCAATATTTCGCAAAAACTACTAAAATTTTCAAAAAAAATGTACAGGACGTTAATGAAAGAACTAATTACGAACAACAAATTTTATATGAAGGGAAAGCCTTTATCTTCAATGTTGAAGTTGTAGAAAGACGCTGAAAAATTGAAACTTTAATAAAGTTTCGAAAATCCAGAGTTAACCGTGAAAATAGGCCTTATACCACCTCTATAAGCGTATTTTACTCTCAACTTACAAGCAATTTAAAGAAAAAGTTTGGAGTCGTCTTTGAGAAAATTTTGAAAATGCATCAGGGGCTTCATTTAATGTACTCCCAAATTTCAAGGAATATTTTTCAAAATTTCAAAGCTTCGGCTCCAGCCAGATGGACAGATGTTTGTTCAATTTGGGAAACAAATTGTACGTATGATAAGCCCTAGTAGCGTTAACAGACGGACAGACTGACAGACGGTTTTGAAAAAAAAACACATTTTCGATATCAGGGGACCCTAAAACGTGTACTTTCGCGAAAATCTAGAAATGGATTTTCCATAGTATTACATAACTATTCCCAGACTACGAAAATTTTGTATAATACGTATATATATTGTGACGTACCTGGTGATGCCGGGTATTTCACTGCAATATAACACTAAAGGAGGGTATCTTTTCCGTGAATGGGTCCCTGGATAAGTTGGTATAATATTGGGGAAGTTGATTAGAAATGGAAATACAATCATGAACAAAATTTATTTGCAAATCAAATTTGTTAATTACATAATCTGACAACCTTTATACACTCTGCCTTGGTACCAAGATTAGGTGTAATATGCATTTATCATACCTTCGGGGCCCCGACCAAATACCTTCGATGATCGTACAACAGCTCGTATCGACAGGGTTGCCGACCTCTACAGCAGCTGTGGGCTGTCGGCGGCTGATGGCGTGGCGGTCGTCCTGGGCTGGTGACCTTGTGACTCCTCCCCGACTCGGATCTTGATACCACGGCGTTGCACCTCTCTCGAATCACCTTCCGTCGATGGATTCAATTACTCAACCCGCGCCTATCACGCGTGCTGGTTCCAGTTCCGTACCACACAGTTTCGGTAAAGTTTCCACTACACTAATTACTACAAGCGCGATCGATTGTTCTATCAACACGAATCTTTTATTCTAATGATAATCTCACTATCTACTTCACTTATTTACTGCTTCACAATTACTATTGCTTTACGAACACATCGCATGTTCCCTTTTGTCCACGCGCTAACGGCGAGCTTTTCGCCACACGTCCGAACTCTTCGCCGCTCCGCTAACGTCTGTCTTCTTCGCAATTCTCCTAACGACTGCCTGCACGTGCTCGCTGCCCAGTTTGTAACCGACATTCTCACGCTGGCCTCCCGGCGGTGGCACCGGTGGCGGTAGCGACCGTTGCTAGCTCCCGTCGTTGTTCGCAGCGCTTGGCGTACGTACCGCGCAGTCCAAAATATATATTGATTACTTACACTAATGTTTTAATTAGTGTAAGGGAACACATTCTGTGTTTCAATATATATATATATATATATATATATATATATATATATATGTATATATATATATATACGTATAATACAAATAGTCGATCCGGGAGTACTTAAACATTTTAAACGCGAAGTTCAACATTCTTCTAAGAGACGAGTTTCTTAGACAATATTACAATTTGATTCCAGAAATACTGCAGAAACTGTAATACAATATAAATGTAAATTCATGCGATAATAAAGCATTTAAAGATTCTTTGATAGCTTCAGAAGCGTGGGCTTCGGGCGTGTTCTCTGATTGCTGTTTAAGAGCGAGCATGGGGAGTGTGTCCCGAGCCGCAAGCCGCTTCCGTCCACCCGCGCACTCGGAGGGGGGGGGGGGCTCTCGCGCCTGCCCCCCCCCTCTCTCGGGTTGACTAACGCCGGTGGGGAGCGCTCTTTGATGCGGAGCCAGGAGGAGGAGGAGGAGGAGGGAAAGTTGTGCGTGAGTTTGGGTTCGCGCGACGGGACGCACCTCGGCTGCTCACCCGTGATGTCTTCATTCGCGGTCCAGTGGAGACGGCAAAAAGCGGAACTTCTTCCCTCTTCCGGCGCCCCCGCCGCCATCTGACCCTCACCCGCGCCCCTCCCGCAGCGCTCCACGCTCCGGCGAGCGAAGGCGCGTCAGCTTACCTCGCTGATCGCCCAATAGTTCGAATCACATCATTATCAGCGTCGTAATAATTATGTTTTCGTAATTTAAGAATCTTTCAACGAAATACTGCCAGCATTGATGAATATTGATTAATTCTGAGCTCGTCAACACCGTGATCATTACTTTCGCAAGTTCATTTTATGCAACACGAGGAATTTTCCCTCTCAAACATGAGATCCGGCAGCGATCGATATAGCTTGTGGATTTTTTGCCCTCCAAATACCTACCCCAACGACAATCCAGGGACATTTAAGCGTGACCTCGTGGGTTACCGAGTACCGTCTCTGCATGCGCCTGGTATCCATCGGAAAAAACATGGAAATCTACCGATCAGAGCAGCTCACTGTTAGAGTTTAACTCGAGATAATATTCGTATTCTAAATGAAGTGCTGTGGAGGTAGAGTCAAAAATCCGCCACACCTGTGGGACTGAAAGGATCTGCTGATCATAATGCTTCAGAGACAACAAAGTTGTTTCTGGGGCATATTGAAAGACAATAAACAGGACTGCCCATTTGTACATAATTATAAGCGTCATTATCAAAATAATTTCTGGGTTCAATAACTGGTACACCATATTTTGGCGGTCTTGATGGAATAGTTATTTTAAGAACTTCTCAAGAGCGCTGAACCGATGGTTGCTAGAAATTCTGAGTAAGGCGTGGACGAAGTCGTAGGCTTCCGCGGCCAGAGCCATGTGCACATAGCCTTCGACGCGGCGTCACCCGGACAGCCAAGATCATGCATAAGGCGTGGAGGGTTTCATGCGGTTGTGGGGAGAATATGATGTGATAAAATACGCGTTCTTAAGTAATATCTCAAGATAATGTAAGCTACGTCATCATTCACATCTTATGATCACCAGACTCTCCTTCGTACAGAGGGAAGGAAATAACGAAACAAACCATCCTTGAGATTACAACATCTATAACCGTGGATACCGTCGAAAACCAAGTGCATCATTCGTGCGAATTTCCATCATTATTATTACAAATAGGCACAAGAAAATTCTCTTATAGTGACGTCTTAACCTCGTCTATAGTGGACCTGGAATACAACGTCCCGGAAATTAATTTTTTTCTGAAAAGTATATCACCTCATTGTCACAAATTCCAACACTAGGCAGCTTCGAAAAGTATCGTCGGTCTAAGACCAACATGGAAGAAGTCTCCCCTGGGATGGAGGTATCGGATACCGACTGATGACTTTGTACCACTCAAATTCACTGCGGAAACTAAAGGCGTTGTCCTGCATGGGATAGAATTGGCGGAGGCGACACGCTACTGCTTGTTTCATTTTCAATATTGATGTCACTTTAGGTTCCCCGCGACAAGGTGTGATGTTCTGTGTAGACG
This sequence comes from Gryllus longicercus, assembly GCA_038098605.1. Lineage (NCBI taxonomy): Eukaryota > Metazoa > Arthropoda > Insecta > Orthoptera > Gryllidae > Gryllus > Gryllus longicercus. The sequence goes on from JAZDUA010001058.1 coordinate 181,895, forward strand.
TCAGGAAACGCGCAACTGCCACAGCTCCACAGCCTGGCGACATCCGGCGCGCCGCGCGAAACATCGATCAGTTTCAATAGCCGCTTGGGCAATGCTGCTACCGAAAGGATCTCGTATGTCATTAGGCAAGTAATGGGTCCCTCAGTGCATATACAGGATAAATCCTGAGAGGACGAAACATTTGCGGTGCCTTACTTACTGACGGGTGAACGCAGATTTCAGCGGTAATGTCCAAGCGTAAGTGTTCATATTGTAAGAGAAGACAAACATTATTGGCGAAATTGAATACAGGGGTCGACAAGCGGAAGTTCGTCAAAGATAAGAACTAAGTAAATCAACTGTGACATCTCATCTGACAAGGACATTGTGAATGCGGTGAAAGGATCATCCAGAATTGAAGAAACAAGTGTGCTGAAGAAATCTTCGGATATAGTGAACCAAAAATGTTAATCCCCAGAAGTTTATTAAAAATGCAGTCGACGGTAATAACAGATATAAATTGGCATTTGGCGACACAACCAAAATCTGTTTCTTCAAGAATTGCTTAATGAATGTAACTTAAAAGGGATGGCATAGTGTGATGAAATTACCAAACATGCTTAAGTAATATATTTTTATTATCATTAATTCTCGAATAATTACGCGCAAAGAGCGAATTGCATAAGTCGCGAAGCCTCTGGCTGGACGCCAGCAGCTGTGCGTCTCCGGGTAACAAAGTGCCGCAACCCTAAATCAAAATTAATTTCGTATCAAACATCGATATGCAGATGCGAGCAGCGCGTGCGGGAGCGGCTGCCCTCCCCATCAATCACGTGTCTGGCGTTTTCAGCAGCGGCAGTCACTCGTTGTCGCCGCTGTCACCAAGTCCTTGAGGCGACTGATGGCTCGGTATCGCGCTCGCGCACTTGCGAGTGATAAGGCCCACTTCCACTGCACGCCGACTTGCCGCTGGCTCGCGCCGGAGGTGGAATGGTGGCCTTATCAAGATATCCAATATCGGTTTAAATTTTTCAATGTCGAATGTCTTACGTCACTGACCTACAATTTGAAATCAAGGTATCTTTTGGCACTGTTTTAGTAAACACCAAATACGAACTTCTCCAGAAGAAATATAACGGAAGTCAGGGTGTGTGTTTATAAAGTCAGCCGAATTGCGCGAATTGCTATCTTGTCAATTATTTTATAAACTTGTTTGATGTTTGTGCATTTCACAATTATGTGTGACAACTACTCCTGCAATTATGCAACATTAGTAGTAGCTATAGACATCAAGGAGAAAAAAAGTCGGATAAGGGAAGAGAAAAAGGAAGAAAGCTGGCAACAAGCAAGAGATAAAGAAAAAGTTTAAAAGAGAAAAAGAAGAAACAAAAGAAAGAAAAACAAGAAAGAGAAAGAAAAGGAGAAAGAAGTAGAATGGACAATGTTATTTGGGATTAACGCGATGCGTTAAAGAAGAAAAAACAGAACGAGAAGAGTGTTTGGAAAAAGAAGAAAAATACTAGAAAAAGACAGAGAATAAGCAGATGAAGGAGAAAATGACGGAAAAAGAAAGAGGAACTTGGAAAAGAGAAGATGGAGAAGAAGGTAGAGGAAAAGAGATGAGAAAAAAGGAGGAAGAAGGAGGAGGAAAAGAATAAAAAGGAGAGAGAATAAGAAGAGGACAAATAAATAAAGTAGAAAATCGTTTGATTTACTCTAAAAATGTGAGTTTTGCTTTTGTTTGTTCTGCTCATTGTAGGTCCTGCTACAGCAGGGCCATGACAGCTTCTCTTAAGTCATGAATCTCCATAATTTCTTTCCTACAACTTGGTGACCCTTATTGTTATTTATTGTCGAGTCCAATGGATGGCCATAGGATCAGGATGAGGAAGAAAGAATCACTCGCTGTCCGTAACCTACTGTAAAAACACTAATTCGGAATCCACCTGGATTTTATCGGACGAAACCCAACAATCGGCTAGACAGGGCAGCCGGCTTCTGGAATGCTCAACCAGCCAGCGGACGTCATTGATCCAGCACTCAGCTGATGTTGAAACCTAAGAATGTTGGGTGTTGAATCTAAGGCCTCTCGGCCTATGAATCGTCACTTATGTGCTCGAAACGAACAAATGTTTACGTACCCTGTGAAACGCTCCTTTAGAAGTACATAGGTACTACATTTGACGAGCTACAAAGATAATCTAATGAGACAGGAAGAGCGAATTAAATATTTGTTATTAGTTTTTTCATGAAAATTCATATGGCTATGTAATAAAAAAATATTAGTAAAATATATTTTTTATCCCTGTGCCACAGTTGTTTGGATGTTTACGTCTTAAACGGATTCCTGAATAAATAATTTCTTCTATGAATTTCAAAAATAAAATTACATACGTTCAAGTATTTTTGGCTAAATTCACACATTCACATTATTTATTTTCTTAGCAAAAATACATACTTTGTTTCAAATATTCACGAGTTGCAAAGAATTGCGGACTGTAGGTGAATTTAATGAAGCAATGGAGTCTAGGTAAATTTGCTCACAAGAGCATGAACATTTGCAAACTTACTAGCAACCTGGCACTGCTTTGAACCAAAGCATTTGAAGAAATTACTTGTAATTTTTATATTATTAATCATCCAAATTGTATAAACCGAAAACATTTCAAATCAGTAATTAAACGTCGGAGGAAGGGAGAGCGGCTAAGTTGGCTACAGGCATCGAGTGATATCACTGCAGTGCCATTGACGCATTTGCAGGCTCAACGGTGGCATGATTTTCGTTAGATAGCTAAGTAGAGTGCAATCGCTGCTTGTATCGAGAGAACTCTAGTGGTCGGTTGCATTGGTCGTGGTCCTTGACAAACGGCGCGCGATATTTCCTTCCTCTTCCATGACCTTTCTTCACACCCTTGCTTACACACTCATTTGCGTGCATTACTCTACCTCATATGTCGAGAGCGTAGAAGTTCCAGGTGGTGCAGTTCCCTGTTTGGGGAAATACCTGGAGGCGAAACCCTGCAAGCGAACGCGTACGTGTAATTTTTCACATCAAGGGACTTGTAAGCAGGATGGAATATTTCCTGTTCCAGATGCTATTGCGTGGAACCAGAAGAAGGATCACGAATATTTGGTGAAGCAATATTTACCACAGAGGAGAATGCCGATAGCATGACTTGTGGTAAGAAATTGCATCATATTACTTCCCTCTTCGATATTTCCTTAGTGCGTGATATGAGTCCAAGAGCATGCAAGCGAAAATTGCGTAAGACGTTGGTGAATTAGTCTCACTAAAAATATTTCGTTTAAAAGAACAGAATCTCATTCGTTTGAGTACATCGAAAAGCCCTAAGATTTTAATAACATGCTATTGCGGTAATATATTTTTTTGTTTAAATCCACACATGACATAAGGCTGATCTATCTATCTATCTATCTATCTATCTATCTATCTATCTATCTATCTACCTATCTATCTATGTATCTATCTGTCTATCTATCCATCTGTCTGTCTGTCTGTCTATCTATTTATCTGTCTATCTATCTATCTATCTATCTATCTATCTATCTATCTATCTATCTATCTATCTATCTATCTATCTATCTATCTATCTGTCTGTCTGTCTGTCTGTCTGTCTGTCTGTCTGTCTGTCTGTCTGTCTATCTATCTATCTATCTATCTGTCTGTCTGTCTGTCTGTCTGTATGTCTGTCTGTCTGTATGTCTGTATGTCTGTATGTCTGTATGTCTGTATGTCTGTATGTCTGTCTGCCTGTATGTCTGTCTGTCTGTCTGTCTGTCTGTCTATCTACCTATCTGTCTGTCTGTCTATCTATCTGTCCGTTTGTCTATCTATCTGTCTGTCTGTCTATTTATCTGTCTGTCTGTCTGTCCGTCTGTCCGTGTCTGTCACTCTATCCAATCGTCTGCCTATCGCCCTCAGGGTGCTCGCTGTTCCTGTGGGAGGCGGGGCGCGTGCTGGCGGGCCTGGAGGCCGGGGCGGCGGGGGCGGTGGTGGCGGCGCGGTGCGCGGCCGACGGCAGCTTCGCGGCGCTGCAGTGCGCCGAGGGGGACGAGCGCTGCGCGTGCGTGGGCGGCGAGGACGGCGCGCTGCAGGGCGAGGCGGTGGCGCGCGGGCGACGCGCCGCGTTGCCCTGCTACGACGCCGACGCCGACGGGGACTCGGCGTGCGAGGCGCGCCGCCGACAGGATCTGGTCAGTTCCAACTCTTCCTCGACCTAGCGACGCAGCGCTTCACCTGATGTCGCTGCGGTGCCTCTGGCCGCGAGGGCCTAGGATCTGCACTAGGCTAACAAAGGGGCCACTGGCCACGCGTTACCTTACTTCCACCTTTCTTGTCCTATCCTTACCCCTTACTTATAAACTCACATTCATTGCTCCACCATACAGGTTGGGAGATCTGAGCTGTCCCAGAGAATACCTGGATGGGAAACCCCTACAAGCAGACGTGGAGGTCGGACCGGGTCATACCATCCGTTGAGTGAAGAACTCCGCCACCTTCAGTAATAAAAACGCGCTACATTTATGACACCATAGCAGTTGACGTGCCGAGAAACACTGTACAATCAATTTGAATTATTGTATTGTTCAAGTCCCTTTTCACCCTGTCACAATTTGTTTTGCAAAGAATCACGCAATTCAGACTGATCATGTGAAGATCGCATACACGAATTTTGTCGATTTCCAGTGGCTTTAGTGGGATGCCTTGCATTATTGACATGAAGAAATGCGTGAAATATAAATATACTGCGCAACAACATGTACTTTCTCGCATTATTTACGATGGTTACGTAATATTATAGAATTACTTAATCCCCGCAAGTGTGTTTCCAACCCGCAAAATTGTTGCCTATGCTAAGATACAATCCCCTGTACAAACGTGTAGCAACATATAACCGCATCCTCTGTACCAAATGGCTCAGACTGTCTAAAGAAAAATGTTTATCATTCATAGTGCAGAATCATGTCGATAAAATGTTATTTATGGTTCTGGTTCCTCCTAATGATTTAATAAATTAAGAGGAATAATTACGATCAGATTTATGAGTATGTCCTCTGGTTTTCTTGTCCAAGATGTTAAGTAACGTTTCAAGGGGTCCGAATACACATATAAATTTCAGTGGTTTTCCTTAAAGGAATTGCCCACAATGTTTATCGAGAAGAATCCAATAAAGGTCCTTGCCTCCGAAGGCCTTTTCCTTACTTCTTTCCTGTAACGTACAATAAATATCATATTATGTAATGAAGATGCAATACAGATGTCTAGAAACGTAATAACAAGGAAAACATTTTAAAAATAGGAAAATTTCTAGACATCACAAATATTTCCTCGAGGAAATACATTCGCGAAATACGTTGCAATACCACCAATGTATGCATTGGCAGTAAATTATTTTTATAACTATTATAATATAAATATGATTAATATTTAATTCATATAAGTAAATTTAAAAAAGTTTTGTGCGAAAGGTGTCCTTCTTTTCTGTAATTCACATGTACCTCGCGTATATCCTACATGCTCTTGTTTATTCTATTTATTAACGGCACTTCCTAAATTAAGATGATAACCAGTGCAGAAACAAATTGGTATTGTTAATTAATTTGATCATGTACTTCTTCTAAAATGTAATCTGCAATTGAAAATGATTCATTTTACTCAACATCCAAACAAGATTAATAAAAAGAAATAATTTAAAATGTTAACAAATCCCAGATAGTCAACAAAATATTCCGAATTTTACTTCTGAGTAATTTGTACACATGGTTAAGTACTTTTGTTTTCCTTCCACTAGTAAACTAGTTGTTTACAGAATGGTATAGACTTCCTCATACTATGACAGAAATGAAAAATTACTTTAAGAATATAACGGAAGAGTGAAACGTCGTCCTATTTTGAAATTTTCGTTAAAAAATTTGGAGAAGAGGTGAAAGATTCGGAGAAATTAAGAAAATGGCGGTGAAGCGTTACCGTAAATGCGGAATTTGGAGTTTTCTTTTTTTTTGGGGGGGGGGAGGCAGAAAACTATTGAGTTTTCGAAAAAATGTATTGGGAATTATTTGAAGCGCTTCTACTCGCAAATGGAATAATGTACACGAATTGATGGAAGGGTGAGGCTGCCCGGGGTCATTGGCCATTAATTTGTCGTACAACCGTCTGTGTGTTGCGTGGCGCAGGCACTGGTGGCGGCGGGCGCGCTGGGCGTGTACCCGCCCCGCTGCGACCCCGACGGCTCGTTCGCGCGCTGGCAGCGCGTGGCGGGCGGCGGCTGGCGCTGCGTCGACCCTGAGGGCGCGCCCATCGACGCCTTCGCCTCCGCCTCCGCCTCCGCCTCCGCCGCCGCCGAGGGCGACTGCCGCTGCGCGCGGGCGCGCTGGCGCCTGCGCGCCGCCGCCCCCGCCGCGCCCCTGCTGCCCGCGTGCTGCGCCGACGGCGCCTTCCGCCGCTGGCAGTGCCGCGGCGACCGCTGCTTCTGCGTGGACGGCGACGGCGCGCAGGCCGGCGCCGACGCGCCCTGGGCGCTGGCGCAGACGCTGCCCTGCTTCCGCGACGCCTGCCCCGCCCACGCAGCTGCAGCTCCGCTCCGAGACTAGGGCACGTAGCCACACGCAGACCCTTCACGCGAGAACCCGCCGCCACTGAAGATTGCAGAAACATCCTTTGGCTTTTCAACGCCTATTAGACTACGGCTATCAGTCCATAGACTTAAACTAATACGTAATGAAATAAGTTCTTTATTTGTAATAGCGACCGTAAGCCGTTCAATACTTTTTGAAACTCACCTTTATAAGGAAAAAATTATGTAAATAAATATTTTTCTTAATAGCACTACTTATTTGTTGTCATTAGTTTTAATGACGCCTTAAATCCTTAACGGACTTAATATGAATGGCTTTTCGTTTCTCTATTTGGCCGTATCTATATTACAATACAGTATTTTAAAAATGCATTTCTGTTAAAATTATAGAGATGAAATTTAGTGATGTTAGAGTATAATTATGATGTGAATTTTAAAATTATATTCCACACACTTACGATTAGTTCACTTGGTATTGTATTATACAAACCATGACATATAAATTAATGTTTTTCAGTGTTTAACTTGTCAAGAAAACAACTGAATTATTTTCAGATTTTAAATATAAAAATAAATAATTGTGTGAAGTATTAGCACTTCATAAAAAGAGACTTTTTAGAACTACAAAGAGCTAATGATGCCACCATATCGTGTCGCTGTTATTTCTTAATCTGCAAATTTGTATAATGTAACCTCACCTTACGCAGTATGTTTTCCTAAACGTTCCTGGGCGTGTGGTAGTGAAATAATAGGAGTGAAACACCATACCACGAAGGGGCGGCTGTGTAAGGCATTAGAGTATCCCAACGGAGATACAACAATTTACCGTCAGTCGATGTTTCCATAACACAAATCCACAAAACATAGATTCTGGCATCATGGTATGTTGGAGGAAGTAATTTACAATTATAGGAACAGGATTTATCCACTTTTTTGGTAGTGGATCCCGACAGTACAAGTTGTTCTGCCGAAAATTCGCCGTTTTCCGGCGCTCGATTATATAACATTTTCATTCGAAGGGTGCGAGTTAGTAAAAATGCATCCACACAGAAAATATGAAATATATTGTGTAAAACTATAAGTAATTATATTCCTAATTCCTATTACTGATTCCTAAGACTGAAGTATATTCTACTTCCTTAACCTATTTAGTATTTGGTAGACCTTTTCGATAAATATTTATTTATTATATTTCTCTCTTTTAGGAGAATTGTATTTCTGTATCAGAACTTGTCAACTAGGCGGCCATTCATCAAATTCAGGATCAAAGAACCACTAACATGTTCTTTACTCGGGGCTATTTTCCTCCCGTACTGAAAAATGACAGCTTTTTCCTGTTTTTATTTCTGTACGCTGCCCGAGAATTCCCTTTCCTCAGATTCCTCTTCAGAAGTGTGTTAGACCACTGGAACGCGGCCTCGAAACTTTGTGAGACAGACTGGTAACTGCCTCCAGACTTTCCTGAAGCAACACGTAAATTTACATGTTTTCAGACTACGATGCCTACTCTTATTCTATTTTTAGCCAGACTTACTCTAAACGGGATGATTGATAAATGCAATATTACTACTGGATTCCATAGGGAATGATAACGGCGTATCTTACTTTGACGAACGACTTTAGTGTAGCCGTTAATTCATTTTCTAGAATCACTATTGTCGTATCGTTTCTTATAATACGGCTTAAGAAACCTCTTTCTGCCCCATGTAACCACGTTACAGAAGCAATTTCTCGTCTTCTGTCCCTCATTTGTTGTTTAATGTGGTCATCATTTCCAAGATTCATTTCCGAAGACATCGCAACTATTTTCATTAATTACTACGTCGAATCTGCGCGAATAGTTCCCTGTTAGAAAATATTACATTAGTTTTGTATGTGGTAAATCTACTGTATTAATCATATGGAGGAACTCCGTGAATAGTTAACATGGTAATGGTTTTATAATTTTTAATAATTCAATAAATCTGCAGGCACGTGTAAAGCAAATCAGTTGTTCATCCCAGGTAATGCTTACCTCATAATACTCTATTTCTACATTAACTATTGGTAGTAAATGCTGTGAGAGAAGTAGACATTATTACTGCGTTGAAGAAATGTGTTTTGTCTTTCAGTGGTGGATCACAAAATAAAAAGAGTTTTAACATAAACGATGTTAAAATAAATGATAACATATTACAAGTAAAATCCAGGGAAAGTAATATATTTCACTAAATATCTCCTTTGTTTTGACCAGTGTGGAATCTCCGCTAATTAACGGGTAACATTGCTCTAAAATATTATATTATATAAAATAAAATGAAGCATAAGATTAGGAAATGCTCTATGCATTATTATCTTTTTATTCATCAGAATTTTCATTATGTTATTTTATTGTGCGAATGTCGTATTCAAATAACCAATACCTACTTTTCACAGTCAGTAGCACTGTGTTTAATAGCTCGTGTAACCCACATTTTCGAGAGGAAAAATGGTACAGAAACATTTTTATGGCACCAGTAGCCTAAGCCTAATCGCCTCACATGGAGAGGATTATTAATTTTGACGGTTTGGTAATTTCGAAGATATAAAAGATGATACAAGACAGATGGGAGAATCTCGAGAACATCTGCGTTGAACCCGGTTAGTCCATCACAGTTTCCTCTACTGATGCAACATGCACCGCCCATGATTGCCAAATTTCAAAAAAAAAATCATTATCATAATAATTTTTTTGCACATTAATTAGATATTACCTTAGAAATAATAGTAACGAATGTTTTGTAATTGCAACGCGGTGTACATTCAGACACATTCGATATTAATATTTTTTTCATTTCATTCTACTTTCACGTTTTCCCGTATATTTATACAAAAAATAAATAAGCCTTCTTATATGTCTAGTTTGAGAGATGTGTATAGAATACATTGTTTCGAGCATTGAATAAAAATCCTTAATCCAAAATTCGCCTCAAATAGCATATCTTCTTCCTTTCCTTGCTCTCGTAGCAACTGAGCTTGCGCCGAAAAGTAACTGTCCCCTGTTCCGTATTCGGCTGGCGACCAGCGAAAAGCGCTTCGCGTAGCAGCCGCGTGGGGCGCTGGCGGCGATCGCTGATGGGCTCCGTGATCGGATTACGGGCGCGCGAACGACAATCATTTGATATCATCGGGGCCGTCACGGCGTCGCGCGTCATCCGCGGAGGCGGACAGGCGCTGATTTGGACTCTCGTTTCGCGCGTCAATCATACTCCCGATTTATATTTCTTCCTTCTTTTTTTTTTTCACAAAAAGGGGATCGGAAAGTGGAGTGTTCATGCGTGCGGTTCGGGAGCAGAACTCCCTCGGAATCGCGATTGGCACTTTCTACGGTGCAGAATTCGCGAGCAAAATTTCGTTATAGAATGACGGGTGAGAACTTTATCCTTCTCCCTTATAGTGTGATAGGAAAATGGATGTGGGGTCCCTATTTTTTAATTGTATTTTTCTGTACCTCAATATCATGCACCAGTTTTCGCGTTTTTGCAGGAATCTGAAGAAGGGACCTCTTTACTTTCTTTTCTCGAATACTCCACACGCTCGTTCTCGCTTTGATATGAAATTAAGTGTGGACTTTCATTTTATAACTATTTGCTAATATTTCATGTATTAATGCACGTTTATTCGCGTTTTGTATTTATCCAATAATCACTTTCAATCATATTATTCTTAATGTATCTTTGGTTTTTAATTTGATAATTTAACTTACACTATTCTAGTTTAAAAATATTATTCTACAAACTGTATTTTCTACTTTTCTAGTTTTTGTGTGTAATTATATTATGTGTACCAGTACTTTATTTTCATTTTATAGAAAATCGTGTGCTTGCATCACTTGCAAACTATTAAATTGCATTGGAAATGTCAGCCAATTTGTTCTATAACTGTGAATGGGGACACACGAATAACTTCTTACAAGCAAGTCAATCACTAACCAATAAAGTAAGTTACCTCGAAAGTCGAAAGAACCCTTCATTAAATCGAAATATCATCTGAATGTGGCAAACAAAAATAAAGCTTTCCGAACCCTAGTGTAAGGCGGCTTCCTTCCCCCGAGGGAGAAACTTCCATTAGAACCGCAATATCCCGGGGTCGCGCAAGACGTCACCACGCAGTATTTCTCCGCGAGTCGGGCGACGCCAACCGTATATAACGAGTTCCCAAGAATAGAAGCGAGTCGTCTTCGGCGGACTAAGCTGGAAGGGAGACATCTTGGCCGCCGGGTTTTGAGGTTAACCGTTGAAGCTGTTTCTGCTTACTTTTTATTATGCACATAATTCGCCCTTATTTCGCAGGGGCGGAGGCAGTCGGTCGAGCGCGGGCGCTCGGTGTAATTGCCCGTTACGCGGGCTTTTGGCATGGCGACACCAGAGAGCGCAGCGCGGCGCCCGCCCCCGAGCTGCTCTATCTGGATGCGCTCGGGATAAATTCGCGGCGCATTGCATTTATTATTGCCTTGATTAAAGCATATCCGGCGTCAGGCCTTCGGGGGCGTAGAAATTGGACTCGGGCCGACTCGAGTGGACTCGGAGGAAGTGGGTGAAGATGGCGCGGGCCAGGGTGCGCTGGAAGAAAGGCGCTCTCCGGGAAGATGTTTTAATCTAAGACGGAAAACAGTTTACTTCTTTAAAGTTGTGTACCTCATGCTGAGGATTTACTCGTCTCATGCCCATTCGTTGCCATTCGTTGAGTCTAATTGTACCTGTACGCATTTAACAAAAGTGTCAAGATTAGCAGGACGGCCGTTGAATTAACTCTTATGGCTACCCCGGAATGGACAAAGTGTAAGGGCTCTTATTACAATTTCAATTCACTCCTTCAGTACTCAGAAAATGTTGGGTACTTATCTGGGTATAATGGAAGTCAGTAATAAAAGGTAAGCTCATAAGATCTACTAGTTTTAAGTGTGGTACTACAGTATTTTACATTTTCTATGTACTTGCATATGATCACAAGAAAAAAGATCTAAAATTAAGAATCAACATTAAGATCTATAAACGCCCATTATATTAATTAGAACCAACAATATCGTATATAGCAATTATAATAATGACAACCGTAATATTATTGTATTGGCGATCGAAATTATATTTACGATCGCAGAAGCATTTTTCCTCTGCCTGTTGAAGAGATTGGCGCAGGTCGGGAGGGTCAGACGGTCGCAAAGCCTGAGGCTCTTGGAAGGTAAAGTTCACCCGTAAATTCTCGGCTATCCGGGAGACGCCGCGTCGTTGGCTGGGAGGCCGACGTTTCGCCTGACATGTCGCAGGCTTCCTCAGGGCAGTGATATGAGTCTCCCGGCGGTACTCACGTCGTTAGCTTCAAAAAGGAGGCAGCGAGTTGGTGACTCGCCGATCGTTGGGCGGGATTCGGTGCGGAGTTCGTTCCAATCCCACACACACAAGTCCGACAAGAAGCATGAATCCTCCTGTCAAGATTGCCTAGATTCTTCTAGATCTTTCTAGATTCTAGGGGCGTGAGCTGCCCACCACCTTGATCATGGTTTCAGTTTGAATTATTTGTTTTCTCTGTATTATTGTTATAAAATGAAATAATTGTAAAGGTTGTCATTGCCAACAAAAGTTTTGCCAACAACTTTTGTTGGCAATGACAACCTTTACAATTATTTCATGAAAGATGCCAACGATAACGCACCACAACACCTATATTATTGTTATAGTTGAGGCAGCTTAATTCTTCGTTTTACAGCATTGCCGTTTTACAGCATTCAGCGTTTTACAGCAAATAATTGTGTTTCTCTTTTTCTTAAATATTTGGGTTCACTAGTGCGGTGCGGTCTCCCCCTCTTTTGTAGAAACTGTAGATTTTCCATTACGCTTTTATCATTTGTTTTTTCCCTGCGCTTTTATGGGAAAATTTTGTTTCTCGTTGGCAACATTCATACTTTTTTGAAAACGCCGAACAGAATTAGCGGTGAATGTCTATGAGCCTGTTTTGTTTATTGATTCAAGATGTCTGAAAGATTAGCAACGTGCAAAATAGAAGAATTATTGGAGAATTTGCCTTCAGATGAAGAGAGTGAAGATGAAATTTTAGAAGTAATTGTAGATGAAGAGGATAACAAAAAAGAGGCTGCAATGACTATTCGAGTTGGCTCTTCGATCCCCCACTTAGGAATATACCATATATTCAGACTTATACCATCGTTATATGTGTATTTTACTCTATTCATACAAGAAATTTAAAGAAAAAATTCGTTTTTTAGAACATTTTGAAAATATCCGGGAGGCTTCATGTAAACTACCCCCAAATTTTATAAATTTTTTTTTAAAATCTCGGAGATTCTACGCGAGCCAGATGGTCAGGGGTTTCTTCAATTTGGAAAAAAATCCTACGCAGGATTTAGGCGCTAGTAGTGTTCACAGACGGACGAACAAACGGACGGACGGACAGACTGACGGACGGACGGACGTTTTGAAAAGAACCACTTTTTCGCTATCCCAAAACGTGTATTTCCGTTGAAATATCGAAATCGATTTTCTGCAGCATTACATAACTTTCCCTATACTATAATACTCCGTATATGCGTACGTATGCGGGAAAGTAAAAATTTGTCTGGGTCAGCCGTTGGAGTGTCACGACATGATTTGGCAGGGCTAGGGTGTGAAAGGTGGGAAGGGGAGAGTGAGGAGAAAGAGAGGAGGGGACAAGCTATGGCAGAGAAGGGAAGGCCGAGAAAGGGGGAAGGGGATATGTTAGAATTGAAAGCGAAAGGGGATTTTTCTTAGAGTTTTCATGTAATATAGAAAGTATAATGTCATAACTAGTAGTGAAACTATTGCTTACTAACCTGAGTTCTTATACTGTTTCCATATTAAGTCTATCATAATAGTTCTGATCAAGAATAAGATTGTCAAAATCTATTGAACGATCTGTGTTTATTCTATGATGTGTAAAGGAATTCATTCTAGAGGGATGTTCATTTATATTCCGTTACATTCATAAATTCTTTCCCATTTCTTTTTGTTTGTCCTGTTTCAAGTGGTCAATCTTTACAGTGAACCGGGGAGACACAGTTTTGACGATCTAAAGTTCAAATCAAATTTTTGTGTTTGAGTAAATTTTGTTTTTTATTTAAAAAATGTTTAAAGTTTTTAGTTACACTATTTTGTAATTCCATGTCAAATTAACTTTTCCTTCTATTGCTTACAGTGTGAATATACGGTAGTTGAAAAAAATATCTTGTGGTTTTTTGTGCTTTTGAGTTAGCTAGTTTATGGCCATTTAGTGACATTTGCGGTCTACATTTAGCTCTTACAAGAAAATGTTCCGAGTCACAGTCTTGTTTTTTCAATGTTCCAATATCCAATATGCTATTTTTATGACGGGAATCGATCATTGTTTCATAATATATATGTTATCTGAGTCCCCTTATGAATTTATTTATTTGGGTGTAGTGTACTACTAATGGTCAAATTGTTTGACACAAGTCCCACCGCTCACTGCCCGCTATCGTTATTCTCCTGTTGAAGACTATATTTGTCCTAAATTCGGCGCATTAGTTATATCATTTCCCATTTGGACATGTTAATCCTCTAATAATATCTTAATATCAAATTTAGGAGTTGTTTTATGTATTTTATCACTCTATCATAAAATGAACTCTTTACGTTTTTATCTGTGTAGTCCGTCGGAGCTTGGAAGTTAATTAATGTGGTGTTACAGAATTTTCCACTAATACGAAGCATACATATTCATGAATTAAATGGTTTAAAATTCATTATAGCTCCTTGTATTTCTTTCTTAACTGCAAGTTCAACTGCTGCACTATCTGTTTAGGTTGCACTAAATTTACAGATAATATAACCTCCAAATTATTTTATTCCTTTTTCCTTCCATCTCTCTCCTTGTATTGATAACATATATCCACTATACATTTTTTTAAGATTTCCAAAATATTAGTTACAGCTCCAAACTTGTTCAAAGACAATACATTCCATATACCAAAATATAAAATGTTTCTTTTCCCGACTGCATGATCGTCTTACTATTTCTATCCGGATATTATTTTTAAGTTTCTGAACATTGATCTTTTCACGGTATGGGTATCAATTCCTACGGCCAACCCCCAACCTGAGGCACCAGTATTTATTTAGGTTTTGCTCCCCCTGAGACATAGGCTTCATTACACCCTCCAGAGTCATCTCTACACATCGTTTTCTGTTCCATAGCCTTTCGTCTAATCCCTACTCGCAAGGCAGCGGGGCAACACTTATGGTGTTAATGCAAAACTTATGGGGTTGAGGATGATCGCTACGCGATCGAAAACATCTTTAGGGTAATCTATTTTTTGATACCAGACTACATGTTTTATTTACCGTACTTAATTTTAGAAGATTCTACCTCAGCAGCGATCTAAATCATTCCTGAGATATTTATTTTCGGAAACTTCATACGTGATTCAGACGTTACTGTTGCTTTCGGCCAGGGGGTAGAGACTGACGTTGCCGAAATGAATCATACTCTATTAAGGAGCCCCCCAGAACGCATATTCTGAGTACAATACATAATACAAAAAAATATTATGTGTAGGAAGAATGAAAAATCTACATTCGCGGTTAAAGGGATCTACAAAATTAGTTTTCTATTGAAAGGTGCACATTTTAAAAGTAATTTTCTACCTGTAATACTTTGTAAATACGTTCATACTATACAAGAAAGGGAAAAAAATGTTGAAAAACCCTATTTAAGAACCTCAGCGAAAAATTCAAAGGTTACTTCGGAAGACATTTTTTAAAAGTTCTTAAATAATTCCACAATAGTCAATCGATTCGTCATAATTAAAGAAGATAACAATTGAAAACCAATTTTTACTGCATTGATGTATAAATATGCCTTATGATGTCTTCTAAATCAGGCGCTTAAAAATTCATATTGCTAAGAGAGATTCGATAACATCGCGAATATGTGGATATGCCATGTGGGTACGTATCTTTAATAGAAAGGAAAAAGTCGGAGTAATGAAAGAGAATGGAAGAAAGGCTTTTGTCATAAAGTAACCGACTGAATGGGTGCATTTTGCTATAAAGCGTCACGCAATATGACGATTTCAACAGCAAATGTATCTAGATGGTAAAACGTAACAGAAAAATACGGAGGAAGTTTACCATTAAGCTGATTTCACATCGAAAAGCGATTGTAAATGCACCTTTAGATTTCTTTATAATAAGTTATAAAATGGCCAACAGTCCCTTTCGTGTGAAAGGAATAATATGAGCAAATATTCATAATAATGTAAAATTCATATGCCGTATACATTACTTTGTATAGGAAGACGAAACAAAATGCAGTGTCAGAATGTGATATTCAGAAAATTGGAAAATTTTAAAACTGACGTCAATATTGAAAATGAATAGATGAAATGCTGAAGAGTGTGCTATATAATACTGTTATGAATGTACAATAAGTATTTTAATTATGTTTATTCCTAATACACAACTAATACGTATAAGTAGGGGCTTTTCACACCGTGAGATGAGAAAAACAGGCAATTTTCCATGGAAGAAATCATCAAATTATCTGCGATATGGATACTTTTCTAAAACAACAAAGCACCGACTGGGTGGCGTTATGTCCTCTTATTTTCTTGTTGGAGCTGTCAGCGCATGCCACAGGGCGCCCGTGGAGTAAGTTGGGGGGAGGGGTATCTCTGGGAGGAGGCCGAACCGCAGACAAGCGGTGAGGCAACCCGCTGCTTGAATTAATGAGCTCTCCCCCTCCCCTCCTCCCCCCCACACACAGGGCCTGCAGCCAAGAAAGTACTCGCGGCCGGGCAGCAAACAATATGGTAAAATGACAGCACAATGAAATATATACACGGGCAGATCCTGCTCTCTCTTTTTTCCCCCACTCCACCGCGCGAGACGCCCAGCCAGACGAAAATTGCATTGTAGATTTTGGCACGGCTTTTACTCAATACTGTCCATTGTTTCCCAATATCCTTTTCTTCTCGACCGCCGCGTATCGTTACTTTCCCATCCCTCCTCCGCAGCCGCGACCCGTCTCCCATTCACCACTCGACTCTGCGCACCAGCCCCCCCCCCCCGCACTCGAGTACAGATTTTAATCTGCGTTATGGCAGAGGCCCTAGGGAGTAATAGGGCTGGGAGACGCTTGTTGTGGCGGGTGACCTACGGCCCCGCGCCAGACGCCACCCGATGGCAAAGGAATGGGTTCATATGCCAAATTGTCCGTTTCTTCCTCGCTCTATAAAGTCCCCTCCCCGTCCTCCTCCTCCACCACGCTGCTCTCCCGCCTTCTCGAGCTGCAGATAAAAGAACCCCAACGCGAGCCACGTATCTAGTGAAGCATGTTTTCTCGAGCTGCTTTCCATTATTGAGAGAAAATATGAGCGCTGCCCTTCATCTGATAGCGGTCGGAAAAGTTGTGAGAAGCGCCGTCCGCTTCGCAAACAACATCCCATCTCCCCTTCCGCTTCCCAGAATCGCTCTTAATTCCGCGAAATGGAACTATTTCATTTGGAAGCTTTCTTTGAGTGCATTACACACATTCGCCATATAATTAACAAAAGAACGCGGAGACGCGTGTGGTTTGTGTACGCGACAATCGGGGCGTCCAATCTTTTTGCGGAGGAGATATAATCTCTAATGGCAAATGCGACGCAACGGGCGGGCGGCCGCAAAACACGCATATTTCATCCCGGGTGGCGCCGTGGAGAACGGGTGCAATTCAGGTGCTGTTATTTCGAGTATGAATATTCGCTCGTATAATTGGATAGAACCCCGCGGGCGGCGGGGATGTTAGCTTCAGAGCTCGCCGCGGGGAGCGCTGTCCCCGGCAGGGACGGCAGGAGACACGTCACGGAGGAACTGCTCAGTGCAGGCAAATGTAACAGATATTAACATAATTACACCGATATATAGGGCAAATTACGGACGTGGTTCAAGCGGGTAAACCGAGGAGTTAGCTGACGTAAATAAAGGTTTTATTTGTGATATCGGCTGTATGTTATCAATAGTTTTAGATCCTTCATTCTTATAGATAACAATCGCAATAAAATAAAATTAAAAATAATCTAAATGATAAGAAAAGAAAATAATCTAAATGATAAGAAAAACCTTTCTTTCGTTAGACAAATTCATATTCCTTCTTAAACTACAGTTAATTTGTTTCGATTCTTCTTCTGCCGTCGTAAGGAGAAACCTGTCCTGCCACTGGTTGTGTTAAGTCGAAATAACATTTCCAAGTCATAATAATAATAATAATAATAATAACAATAATAACAACAACAACAATAATTGTTTCTGTACTTACCTATTTCTCTCAATGTGTCTTTAAGGTCAAGGTCATAAGACGTACCAGGCGTAATGATAGCGAAGTTAACCGGCTAAGTCCTTCAAGACCATTAATAGACGTGGAACATATTTTCTACTATTCTAATATTAAAAATAAGCATTCCTTAATTATTATCACTTTGAGTAAGTTGTTCTTGATGATCTGCACCAAAGCCTCCTCTGCTGGAGCCTCCTCTATATGAGTCATTTTCTATGGTCAAAGACTTGATAGGTTTGTTATCGATTATTTACACAAATATAAGGTAATTTCGAAGCAAAATTCTTAATTATTTTGTATAAATGTGAAGCTGTGTTTCCAACTTGTGTCGTAAATCTGCAGGCCAAAACCTTTCAAAACCCCGTGAGATGTCAAAAAAAAGAGTATATTAATATTTTGTAAGGAATCCGCTCTATGGGCCCACGAAGAATGATGTACATAAATATTGCATCAAAAGATCATTTCTCTCGCGGAATCGATCGGTTTTCATTTCAGAAAGTACGCATCTGCGCTTGGGTTGTTAATGTTCGACGGATTCGATGAGAGCGCTGTTTGTGGCAACGCTCCAAAATGTTTCGATGCCGAATTTGTATTTGAGAGGCTCATTTTGCATTTGAAAAGATGATACACTTCTATTCATCCTTCATTCCTTAAGTAATTACAAATATCTACGGAATCGTAAAGTAAACTTTCAATGAACATACAATAGCAGGAACATGCATGTGAATATGAATGATCCCAAGATACACGTTGCAATAACGCACTTAAATTAATCGTATTGTGAATGTTCGGGTCGTGAGCGCCTGTGAAAAAGTGAAAGAAAGTGACACTTTCTTTGAGTCAAAATGAGTGCCTAAGAGTGCAAGAAGATTGCATGTGCACGAGCAAACAAGCGTAGCACTCCGTCCCCATCAGATCCGAATCCTAAGCGTCCGTACGCAGCGTTTCCCTGTCCGGTCGCCAGGAGGGCTGCGGGAGCTGCTCTCTAGTCGATATCGATTTGCATCGGGTACGAATCTATCAATGACATCCCGCAATAAAACAACGCCCGATGGGAACACCCATTAAAATTGGTTTTACGAGCATTCCACACGCAGGGAAATATTAAAAATCACAAATTCTGTTCGTCGACGATTAAATCACAGTCCGTTTCCTGGAATGACGTAATAAACAGCAGAACACAATAAGCAGTTATGAGCAGAGTCCGCGAGGATGGCGACGATACACGAGAGCACTATAAGGTTCCACTTTGCATTGTGCTGGTGCGAGGGAAATATTATTTATCAAAAACTATTGGTTATGAGTTTTCTAACAGTTTGAAAATATAACACCTCCAGGATTAAAATTCGTCTATTTAATTTTTAGTAGGCAACACTCGAATTCAGTTAGTCTTCGCAGGACAATTCTAGTGATCCGCTGCGTTGCTCGCTAGTTTCACGACACTTCTCCTATCCATTCCAGGCGAATACCAGAGCAGTACCCTAACAAGCGGACGACGGGCCACGCGAGATATTTCCTTCCTCTTTTTGTCCAGTCCTCATCCTGTTACTCAGTTCCACTTCCATTCACTACACTACCACATAAGCCAGGAGGCCAGCCGGGAGCTTGCAGCTTGTCCTGGCTGGCGCGACGCCGAGTTGCGGAAGGGAACGTGAACGTGAAAATCCAAAAACGCCGACGTGCAGATCGACGCGAAATCTCACATTCAAATGGAGGCGGAACAACGACACGTCCCAGGATATATGAGGTACTACACTTATGGGAATATTAATTAAATCCGTCGACGCGCCGGGAACACTATTGATGTGGGTTTGTACTGTTCTCTTAGACGTTTTCGGACGCGGCGCTATCTAAGGTCACTTGTTCCATTACTGTAGTGCATGTTTGCTTTTTTTAAGGTACTGGTGATCTTCCCTCGTTGAATGGTGAGATCAGCCGCCGATCTACACGTTGGCTCGCGGGGATTTCCCCAATCAGAGTCACCCCCCCCCCCCGCGAGGCATCGCCCCCTACCAAGACAGCGCTCTAACACTTGAAGGCGTCCGACTAGTCTCCCCACACGTGTGAAAGAGTAGTGTGTGTAAGTGTAAGCGTGCGTAAATAACGGGTAAGGATAGAACTAAGAAGAGGAAGGAAAGATCGCGCTCGGACCGTTGTTCATTTGTTTGGGCACTCCTCGGGCATTCGCCTGGTGTTGATCAGTGAAACAATGAAAACTACCGGTCAGAGCAGCCGGTTGATGCAATTCTCCTCCTCACAGGTGCTCAATTCGACCTCGACGAAGCGACGACTGTGTGTGCGGGTGTGTATCAGTTTATTGAAGCATTCAAAAGAGGAACTTTGGAAATCCCTGCGTAGAGAAGGGTGCGCCCGCTGTTGATTAACTATGTTATACTTTAGGAGACAATCATTATTTTGTAAGTGTTTTATAGAGTGAATTATTATTATGGAGTATGTTGTGTTTCATTGAGTGAAGAACTGAGAACATTCCCCATCGATATATTGCAATTTTAACAATTTTTAAATTACTTTTTAATTAGCTCAACGTAGCGTCGCCGACCCTTTAAATTGTTTTAAAATTATTATTACATGTGAAAAATGTCTACTATGCAAGTTTCGAATAAAAATAAATTTCAAACCTACAGTTGAATATATTGTATACAAAAATAATTATAATATAGTTTAATAATAATAAACTATAGAATGAATATAATATATAAATAATAATAAAATAAGTGCATTGCATTGATTGGTTATTTCGTGTTCCCAGGCGCTATGGCCATTAGTTCCGTAAGTAGAGTGCATGTTTTATATGGTAGGTGCTGGTGATCTTCCTCCCCTTGATGATAAGATCAGCGTCGACCTTCAAGTTGGCTTTTAGTTTTTCCCCATCCACGTATCTCCCATCAATGGAGCACCGCTTCACCAGGGAATCTCTAAGCTTCCAACATTTGTAGTAGTGTAGTGCATGTAAGTAAGGGGCAAGGGTAGCTTAAAAAAGATGGAGAAAAGATTTCAAGTTCCGTCGCACATTTGTTAGGATACTGCTCCGTCATTGGCATTGTGTTGATCCGAGAAACCACAGAAAACGCCGGACCAGTGCGAAAGTTTCGCGAGGTCTCCGGTCAGCTGCAGAACTCGACCTGTCTGTCTTCGAAGGTAGTGACGAAA
Source organism: Gryllus longicercus (assembly GCA_038098605.1). Taxonomy (NCBI): domain Eukaryota; kingdom Metazoa; phylum Arthropoda; class Insecta; order Orthoptera; family Gryllidae; genus Gryllus; species Gryllus longicercus. Next base: position 202,969 of record JAZDUA010001058.1, read on the forward strand.
ATTCCTTCACCGAAAGGTATCGAACTCCAGAACTTTCAGGTTGGAGACACCGCAGTGACATCAGCAGATACCCTTGGACACCTCGGTCTGTAAATTACTTGAATGGTTTGTTTTTCTTTTCTGAATTAATTTCTTCATCATTTGAATACAATACTTTTAGTACCCAATAACACGTTCCAGAAAATGCCTTATTTACGAATATTACCAATTGTATTTCTTGCAGTTCTGCAATTGTTACTTCAAAGTAAACATTCAAGTTAACATTTATGTCTTTTGCAGCGTTGGATTCGTTAAACGAAGTATCATTATTTCAACAGTTTCATATACCATTTCTCCCTCATATGAACATGAAAATGTCGTTAGAGGAAATGTGTAATTAAATGACTGAAAGTTGAACTCCAGAGAGTTCGCGGAGGGTGATATTTATTTTATCCCGAAAAGTACTCCTTTCCATCCATTGTAATAACACTGCTTCTACACTGTTCTACATCATACTGCACTAAGGATAATGGCAGTATTATGGAGCACCCATTACGTTTCACAAAGCGAATTAAAAGTACGCAGCACAAGAAGAGGACTACAATTTCCCGCTATTAATAATGGCTTTATAATCAACAGTTCCCCCTTCAGCCTGAAGGCAGCTGTGCGTCGGCCACGTCAGGTAAATATGGAGATTCAAGTATCCCATTCCATCCCTAACACCATTTGGGCCCGAGGGTATTGAAAATGCTAAGCAGCGCACTTCCCCGGCATTACAAAGGGGAAAGTCGGCAGATACTTGGTTAATACAATTTAAAGCATCCTCCCCCCTCGAGTGCTCGCTGCCCGGGAGCCTCATATTCTCAGGCAAACGACTTCTCCGTCGCAGTACCACGGAAGAAGCAGCATTTTCATGGCCCCGTCTCCGGGGAGGCGGGCGCAGCTACAAGTAAGATGCATTAGGCGTATTACAGCGCGATCCGGCGCGCGCAGCCCTTCGAGGCGCTAGGGCTTCCTCCGCTGCCCCCGGACCATTCCCTGCGCCCTGCGCCCTGCGCCCTGCGCCCTGCGCCCTGCGCCCTGCGCCCTGCGCCCTGCGCCCTGCGCCCTGCGCCCTGCGCCCTGCGCCCTGCGCCCTGAGGTACGCTGCGCGCCATCGGCGCCTCGGAGCGTGCGGTCTCTGCGAACCAATCATCCGTGATTCCACGACCTCATGAAACAGCCGGGTATATTTCTAAATGCAGGTACGCTATATTTTGTTACGGCGATTCGTTAAATCATTTCCAGAAAGGAAATGTTTTTTTCAACGGATATCCGCTTTTCTAAGAAGCTGCTGATGGCAAAAAATGTTCACCCACATTATCGACTGCGGTGTTTCGCAAATGAATACGTAACTCTGGGTCCTTGAGTGGCTCATATTGGTCAACATTCAGTTTAAAGCATTGTCCTTGTTGAAGCTGGAATGATTTGTTGCAAACAGAAATAATAGCGTAAGTAGAAGAATAATATATTGATAAAATAGATCTCAATCTCCTGAGTTCAGTTGTCATTTTTATTTCGAGAAGTTTCATTCACTAGGCAGAAAGCGTTCTGATTTCATTTTTATATATTTGTATGACATTTTTCGTGATGGGTTTTAGATTGACTGGCAATTTGTTTTGAACGATTGTTCAGAAGACCAAATACCTGATAGACAATAATTCTTTTTATTTTTTTCCAGAGATAATTTTATATACGGTTCACGAATTCATGCAAAAACAAAAGAAGAAGAATTCGTTTCTATAGCAAATCTAAAAATAAAGATGGGAATACTTTACGCAGCGTACTTTACGCAGCAAAACCAACTGTGATAACAGAATAACGAAATAGCTATGGCTCCATTTCTGCCATTTGCGCGTTTTCGTACCTCGTTAAAAAGAAACATTTCGTACACATTATAATTAAGTCTACTAAGAGAACTTAATATATTTGGCTCAACCCCAGCAACCAGTAGGTGAAATCTTTTCCACCAAAAATACCAGACATACCCCTTGAGGCCTCGTTTGCATGTACATTGGCGGCGCCCACGCCTAAGACGCCACGTCGCCACCGCAACAGACACACTGTGAGAAAACTTCGCATAAAGCTCGCCAAAAGTCATAAAATGAATTGCGAGTAACGGGATTTTTCTTCAAATGGTTGCAATAATGAAGAACCCTTGCATTGAATGATATTCAGGTTAAGATATTTATTATTATTATTATTATTATTATTATTATTATTATTATTATTATTATTATTATTATTATTATTATTATTATATTATTATTATTATTATTATATAATTGGCATGCTAGCTGCATTATCTTATTCATGTAATTAGCTGCCACCGTTTTATGCCCATTTGCAGCTCAAATAAGTTTATCTATTTATAGTTCCTTTTTTGCCATCACCCACGTGCCTGAGGCTCGTTCATCATTATCATAATCTTTGTGGCTTTTAAATCTGGCCAACCGGCACAGGTTTACACCGACGCCCTCTGCTATCAGTTTATCTCCCAGTCATTTTACCCCTGGGCTACATACCCCGGCCTCCTAAACATCACGCCGCAGTGGCCTTTATGCCCCAAGCAGCGCGCACAACCCGAAGGCCCAAGGCGATGGCTGGAACTTCCCGCAATGTAAGGAGGTATTGTGACGTACACGTCACAGTCTGCCGACCCATTAACGTAGCTTCCTCCATATGTCCAGTGGCTGTAACCGTTTCCATACTTTCGTACATCCTTTTGGGCAAGTGGAAGGAAAGGGAAGGAATGGTTGCTACATTAGGTGATGCACGTGGGTTTCGAAAATCCCCACACAACCAAACATTCATCCCGGAGGCGGGATTGTAACCCACGACCCTTTGAGCTGTAACTTCCGAGGTACGATGCGTCGGCCTTAGCGACCTCGCTACCTAATTCGGCTCGATGTTGAATACTGACACGTCTGATGTTTCATTTATTGAAATGACCATTTTTAAGCCGTTATTCTATTGATCTTAAAAATTCTAAGGAATTATTTGTCTCTGTCAGCAAACTATTTTAGACTTTTGGCCAGTTTTCGGTACGCATCCCCACCGCGCGCCACCGCTGACCTAGTGCACGGCTGCGAGGCTCGACGAGCAGCTCCACGGAGTCGAAGAGGCTTCAAGCTCACTGATGAGCTTCTACTCCTGCGACGGTGCTCGACGACTCATTTGACAGCAATGTTGCCATGTTTCAATAATAAGGCACCTGGAGAATGGAACCCACCTCGCAGGACGTGGAGAAGATGGTGGAGGTAATAACTAGGGAGTAATTGTTTTGTTTCCCGAGCTAATTGCCAAGAACAAGGATCAACTTTTAGTGAACTGTGATAATTCTCACGAGAATAACCCCTGAAAAACGCAATGTACAGAAAAATGTAATTTTTATAAAATATAAAATCCAGAGATTGGCATTAATATATCTATTTAATAAAGTTTTATTTTCGATATACTGATGTAAATATTAGGACAGGCCTAATCTTCTACTCCTGCCTACACCCTGGACTAATCACAACTAAGTTATACTGAACTCTTCTTTGAAAAAATAACCAGTAGGCTCTATTGTAACTGGCGCTGTCCGTAATCCCCTCTGTGAAATTCTGGTGTTACAACAGCATATAGATTCTCGCATTAATTGTAAGGTTTACCTAATATTATAATACTACTTGAATTATAAATATCATCATTCACTAAAGTCATCTCTAGGTTCAATATTGCAGCTGTGGAAAGATGCCGAAAAATTTACAATTTTCAAAAATTCAGAAAGTCAAACAAAAATCAGGCCCTTTCCTTTTAATCCGAGAAAATATTTTAAAAAAACATTTATAGCTATTTTGAGTAAATTTTGAAAAATATCGTTGAGGCTTTAAGTACCCCAAATTCAAACTATTCGTTACAAATCGGCAGGGCCTTGAGTTCGAGAAGATCGATCGAGGAATATGAATTTCGGAGCAAATATGAATGGTTTAGGTGCTAGTGTTGTCCGCAGATTGACAGACATTTTTCAGTCAACCAGTTTTTAGGTATCAAGAACCCACAAAATGTGAATTCCGACTATATAACGTATTATAGGTATTAGAGTAATTTACTATAAATAAGAGTAAGGATTATCTTTGCCAGACTGTATTTCGTCTTTATTTTATCGACAGAAAATTGTTTTTTTGAACAGTAGTTTCTCATATAATACAATATGATTGCAATATACTAAAATATAAAATACATAAATAGAAACGTTTCGGAAATGATTATTTCTATCTTCAGACTGGAGTTAAAATGTCAAAAAATATAATATTTTTAAAATGGTCAGAACGAAACAGAAGAATTGTATAACATCAATATACATAAGTCACGTGACTCTACCATGCTGCATAATGGCAGATTGCTGTCAATATCAAGACTTAAATATATGAAGTACAAATAATAAATAATTGGTAGAGTATGCACTTCGCAATGATTCTCCCTTTTGTTACATGTTGATTAATTTTAGGTTTTTAATTAGATTAGAAATACACGAAACAACATGGCCAGTTCCATACCTGCAGTTCTTCTTTAAAACAAGCCGCGACTAATAACACACCTCTTGTCCTTGTTCTATTTTCACTTTTTCACTTCATTTTCAGTTGTTAATGACCTCAGCAGTGAAATGCTACTTAAAATATATACAAGTAAAAAAATTAAGTTTGAAATAAGAAAACACCGTATTTTTTAACTTTGTTTCTTGCAATGAAAAAATGTAAATAATTTCCAAAACAAATAAATGTCAACTGAAAAGAAAACAACAAATGTGACAATGGAATATAATTATATGAATGTTGTCTCGCTAATCATTATTAGATCATATATTTCATATAACATTCGTGAAGGCAACAAAGAATGAGAAAATAACAAAAAACATGAAACGAACAACATCTCGCACCAATTACTTCGTACTACACATTTTTTCTTTGGTAATTATCCAGAAAAGTGATAACCCGAAAGCGCACTTAGACGGGTCTCCCCGAAACTCAAACGAGCCCTTCTCAACTGTAGCTTATTATCTCAGATTACTTCCTCACAAACGAACGGCGACAAAGGTCATGAGCACTCTCGCATTTCGCGTCCGGTCCTTAATCCTACGAAACAAAAGAAGAGAAAAGGGCGCAAAGGTGAGAAAAATAAACGCCGCGCGCATATTTACGACCGTGGTTGTTAAAGTAATGGGACGTAATTTTAACGTTTCTCCCTTTTATCGGCCCGCTTTTCTTGCAGAGGTCGCCCCGCGAGGATCCACTTCGCGTCAGGGGCGCTCTCCGGCAGCCGAAGGAGGCAGGGGAAAGGCCGTCGCCGCTGTGAAGCAGGCGAGGGAGGGGAGAGGAGTGAGAGACAGAAATCACAAACACAGGACGCTACAGAATGAAGGTTGCTCATTTCTAGGACACGCAGGAAGTCGGAAGATGATCATTTTTATTTTAGGTCGCATCAACATCGAGGTCATTAGCGACCACTATTGCATTTAACGGTATGGTAACAGAGATGACATGAAATTGGATGATCGGAAGTGAAAGGACGAACACAAATACAACTATGTCCGAGGCGGGATTCGGACCCGCAATCCTTCAGTCCGACGCTACGGCACCACTGCCTTAACGATCTCGGCCATCCGGACCGGCGATCAGTTTTTGCCAATGAACATATGGTGTGAAATATCGTATAACAAAGCCAGTGACTTTTGACCAAAATTGTTTGGACTACTGACTTTGCGTTGGTCTTTGTCACATGGATATTCTGCGCAGACTCAGAGATTTAGCGTGCCATTCAGAGGTAATCATCTTCGTTCCCGTATATTTTCTAGAGGTTTATAAAGTGCATTCGGTGACACTCATTGTAATGAATAAGCGTGAAGCATTATTGTAAAGGCGAAGAAAGAAAACAAAGACAGCGGAATGAGAATGATAATAAACAGAAGAAAGAGGACTGGGGAATCGGCGTCTGTGAGATGAAGTCGACAACAAAAATGAAGTAAGTAGAACGTATTGAAGATAAAAATTAATAAGACCAGCAAAGAGTGTGTTTTGTTAACCATTGTGTATTTTATTATTCGATGTACAAATCAATCAATATAACAAATGTCGCAAGATTCCAGATGGCAGAGCTTTTAACCTGTACAAAAATTGAAATAAAGTTGTTATTTTGTGAAAACGTTAATCGATTTTCTTATACTCCATTTAAAACAGTCCTCAGCATTATGAGCTTTCACGTCAAACGATTATCATATTTTGCAAATGAAAACAATATTAAAATGAAAATTTTAATTTGTTAAGAATGCCAAAAGTGGGAAACATTCAAATATGAAATAAAGATTCAAAAAATATTGCGTGAATTATATTAAATTTTCAAAATGAAAATGTACAGTAAATTTTACAACTTGTGGTGTTTCTTCATTTTCAACTTCAATTGTCATTCTAATTTCTGACTTGAGAATCAGAATTTTGTACCTCTTTATTTTCGATTTTCTTTTGGGCTCGTCCCACTTCTCACCGAGTTGCTTGTGAGGCAAGACGTAGCTGCAAAGGCCGAGCCGACAAGGCCTGCGAGGTCGTGGGCTGAGGGCGCTGTCGACTCTGAGACGGCGAGTGCACGTCGACACAAGGCCCGCCCCCGCCCGCGCCCCCGCCCCCGCCCGCGCCCGCGCCCGCGCCGTGTCAAGGCTCTCTGGAGGGCTGTCGGCACGTCGTCAGCCGGTCACGGGCGGAGGGGCGGCCGCGCCGCAACACAGGCAAATGAGCCACTTGCTCCGACCGACATGTCGCATTACTCCCGGCAGACAGCGCTGCGCGGCGCGGCTCGGCGCGGCGCGGCGCGGTGGGATGTGGGGGTGGCCCCCCTCCCCGCCCCCTCCCCCACACCACGCCCTCCCCTCGAGCCGTGTCTCCGTGATCGAACAGCCCTATGCCGGACGACTGGCGGCCCTCGCACGAAGGCGTTGCGGCGAGGAGAAATGCGAAAAAAGGGTGATGCTCACGTGTTAATCATTGATTGATTGTTTCTGATTCCGCGCGCGTAAACTACTAAGGTCATTACTCTCGTAAGTGTAGTGCATGTTTTTGCTCGGGAGATGGCGATAGACTTCCCTCGCATGACGATAACCGGCGCCGACGTAACGTAACCTAGCTGGGTTTTCCCTTACCAGGTATCTCTCCCCAGCGGGGCACAGCCCCAGCGGGTACAAGCTCTAAGCTGCCGACCGGTCTCCCGGTATGTGTGATAGTGTAGTGCATGTTACTGTAAGGCGGTATAAGTAGTGTGTGAAGATAGAACAAGCAAGAGGAAGGGATGCTTGTGCGTTTTCGTGGCCCGTTTGTTTGGGTACTGCTCCGGCATTCGTCTGGTTTTGATCGTAAAAAAACACGGGAAACTATCGATCAGTGCAGTCGGCCAAGCTCGGAATGAAATGCATATCTTAAATCAAACAGTAAAGAAATTGACCACAAATGAAGCAGCTGAAAGAAAGGAAAGAATCGACACTCAGATGTATGAAGTTTTTTAAAGAACATTTTCTATTCAAATGAAAAATAACACAATATTATAACTAGGGGCGAATTTTATTTTTTCCCTTTAGGATTACTATTTATCTTTTCACTTTAGGACAATACTGTTTAGTGTAGAAATTCATTTTATGTTATGGCAGAAGGATATGAACAATTTCTATAGGTAATTTTTTTGCACTTTTCGTGGATTTCATCGATTTTCATGGTACTTGTTTCAAACAATATTTACGAGTTGCAACAAATGTTCAGCACAAAATGCCTGAGATGCCTATTCGATTTCTTCGCTCGTATATTTTAATGTCAGCCGTTGCGAGTACTATGAAAACTAAGGTTTCTGTGACACGTACCAGCGTCATTGTCAGATCGGCTTATTTGGCGTTGAAGGCAGAGATTGCTTGGAAAAGAACAGTCCAAACCTAAAGTTTGCGAGCTGAGTTCACTTGAACAAAAGGAAGATGCTTCGAGTACATCAGTAACATAATGAACAGCTTGAGTTGTTCGTCTGAAATGGTTTTGATCAATTTTGTACGTCATTTCTCTTTGTTTTAAGAGCATTTTATTGATTATTTTTGGCAATGTTTTAGATCAGTGAAATCCGCCCCCTAATCATAACGTATTTCGATATGATATAATTTACACTGTTTACTGTATCTTCTTGCAAATAAAACAATTCGTTCTTTCTAAAATTAAAAAAAAATGTACAAAAAGTTGTAAACATGATTTACATCATAAATATTTGATTGTAAAAAATTTAACTCAAAGCAACAAAGTCAAAGCCGGCAAATGTGATAAATAAAAACCAAAACAAAAGCTGATGTCCTGTAAATGATTTCTTGCAATCAGTCACATGCTCCGCCACGGAAAAAGCGTTTTGGGTCAGAGCAATTTCTGCTTCCGCACGTTGTTCTCTTGCCCGTTTAAACACCATCGCGTCCGCGCTGCCATAAAACGCGACAAGCTTCGTCACCCACAACGACCGATTAAATAGAGCTTGTTTGTTGCGACTCAGCTTCTACCTTTTTCCCGGTTGAGTTTCCAATTGTCATGGCACGTGACAATTAAAAGTTACGCGTGTTGCGCTAAGCATATCCAAGCATACCAACCATTAAGCAGCCAGAGCATTTAAAGTACAGGGGAGGGTAACAACACATTCAATACACGAACGTCTTTGTACCCTACTTCATGAAGTTCAAAGTTTCGTATTAAAAGAATATGATAGGGAACTGCCTATTTCAAACGAATCAAATATACCTATCTCTAAATTAGTGCATCATTTACCCATCTACATTTTTAAGTTGTAGATCATTTTACTGCAAACTTGTTAATGAGCGACCACTGCTGTTTCCATTATTTTAAAAATAGGTGTAAGTTAAGACAATGCTAAGTATTACAACTATAGCTTCACAAATCCTTCTGGATTATCTCTATTCGCAGTTCCGTTAATATGACCCATTGATGAAACTTACTTGTAGATATAAACTCTTTCACTGTAATAAAATATTTTCTACCCTGTCTATCGTGTCTACTGACTTCCACTTGTCGAAACAAACAAAATTATCGGACAGTCACCAGGAAGATTACATTATTCGTTGATATTGACGTTTTTTTCTGAATATTCCACTATATGAAAACTCACTCACTGTAACAAGCTACCTTCTAATCTGTGTATCGTGGTTACTGACTTCGACTTGTCGAAAAAACATTATCTGCAGTCACCTGGAAGGTTACATTATTCGTTGATGTCGACGTTCCTTTTTTGAATATTCCAAAGACGTTTAAAGAAGAAAAGGAGATTGCAGAAAATTGCATAGGTTTATTCCCCTATCAACTATATCTCATTATGTAATTTACTTTACTTGTAAACTAATCATTGTTGTAAATATATTATATATGTGACCATCTATCAAATGTCATGGATTATAATATCTGTTTATAACAGACAGTCAATTCAAAATAAAATAATTAATTAATTCAATAAAATGATAATAAAATAAGTAAAATTATAAATAATAATAAACATTATAAATTATAAATAAATTGATTTAAAAAAATAGTTTGAATTGACTGTCCATAAAAAATAGATAGTATAATCCATATCATCATTGTTCTGCATGATTCAATCTCCTACTACATTATTACATCACCACAAACCTCATGTTTGCAGAGAACTAGAACCGGTACTAATTCATCCGCCTTTCACACAATCAAGTTTTTATCACATTAACAAAACTAGTGATGCCACAACCGGACACGCATTCTCGTATTATTGATAAGAAAACTATTGTATCGTGCGCTTTTTGTCCTCCTAATACTTCAACCATCACTTCAAAAGCCCGAACGACATAACTATAAAGTATGCAAATATAACTAATATTTTTCAAACAAGGGCAAGTGAAATTACTATTTTATTATATATTATAATTATTTATTATATATTATAAATTATTTTAAGTCTTCATATAAAAGAATATATTTCATTAAAATCAAATGTCTAGCTTAAATATCACATTACTGCATTTTATAACTTTTGGGACAATGGTTCATGACAGAAAGGTGATTAAAAAACTATTTTTCATTCTGATTTCAAACGTATCTAATATTTAGTTTTTATGTAGCGTGTAAGTTTTCTGCACAATTCACATTTGAAATTTTAATTAAAATCGCACTGTCTTTAACAAGGAGAAATACATGTTTTTATTAAAAATTAATTTGATGTTTGGTAATCTTGCATATAATTAAAATGTATTGCATAGACATAGACAATGCGATTTATTTACTACAAAATGCTCATCGTTATGAAGTTTACAAATTACGAGTACAGAAGGCAATAGCTATATACTATAATGGAATTTTCCTTTTCATTTTAACTCACTTCAAATTATTCAACCATGATGTAAAACTCCTCTTATTTTATAGTCTTCTTTTATTAGCGCCGTCTCTTTTTAGCATAAAACAGTAATCAGCCATCATGATTACATTTTACCTCACCTGATATATTTTTAATTTCTGGCGCTCAAGAAGGAACTTCATAAGAAGAGAAAGTTATGTAATGATGCATGAAAAAATGGCAAAAACAACTTTAAGAGAATAATTGTAAAAATAACCATTATGACCAAAAGTAGATAATAATATACTAACATCTCCAAATCTATACGTGATAGCTAAATTTTGGTTGCAATGCTCTCATGTAAAATTACTATAGCATCGTTTACAAGTATATCTGTGGCAAAACCTCTTTTGACAGGTGTATTCATCCGAAAAATGTAAATTCTCTAAGAATATTGCCCCCAATTAGATTCAATTTTCGCTCAGTCAGGGAACGGGGTGAGTAAAGAATAATATAACTAAAACCATTGTTACGTCGATTTATAACGTACCACACGATCGGAATATACAATTCAAAATTAGATAGTAATGTTGAAAACTCATATAGTACGTAGTATTAATAACAAGACGCTTACATCATGAACTCACGTTGATATAGAAGAACCTCTACAGTAGTATCCGACACCGCTGGTTTAATGAACACCAGCCGTAACAAACGCATCCCTACCTTGCCAGCAAATCCGTCTCTGCCAGAAAGCCCGATACCGACACCGACAGAATGAAGCGCATCTCACAATGGCGCCGAAGGGTGCGCAGGCAGATCATGTACGGTGCGGGGCAAACGCGTGTAACACCAACGCCTGCTAGTAACAAGAGAGTATACGTTGGCGCGCGTGTTTGCAGAGAGGCGCGTGTGTTTTGTTTTGGGTGTAAAACAGAAATTTGTGGCTCTCGCTGAGACAGGAGAACTCGAACACGTTTTTCCTTTGGCTATTTGGACGTGGAGGAGGATGAATATGTATATTCCGTACGCGTGTGTTGCCGTATATTAATTAATTGTGGGCTCATGTGTCTTGTTTGAAATTTTACAGTAAATTTGAATTTAAAACCCCCGTGGTTTCATATCACATTTAAAATTGCGTAATCTGTATAAAATATCATCCGTTTTCTGGGCTTTCTTTTTTACACAACTCTTTTGCGTATCTGTTCAGCCGCGGAAGAGGCTCAAAGGTATAGATGAGAAGCATAGTATGCAAACACATAGACAAGTTATATACACCACATAACCGGTTTAATCTGTGCACTGCAATAAAAACTGAAAATGAAGAGCGCCAAATACACTGTCGGAAAAGACGCTGGTTAATTAGGATGGTAACCGATTCCATCGCGAGTTCCTTGCATTGTCCTACGGCGCGGGGACCGGTAGCATGTACGAAAACTAGTAGAATGTACAGGCTACCGTATAACGTACAATATTACTAGAAAACAACCCGTGGGCAGAAGGACGAGCACACGTAGTTTATAGTGCGCAGCAGGACACACTTGGCATCGCCATCACTGTTTAGTTGCCGACAGCGGCGCATTCCTGCGCTCGAGCGTTGCCATGTGAGAAGGTGGAGGGCGCCACTTTACACGCGCGTGAGGCTAGAACTAAACCGCATCAGAAATCGTAAGACGCTACGCAAAGCGGTCTACACGTTATAGTTTTGTATTATCTGTGGAATATAGACTCGCTAGACTTACAATTTTCACGCAAGCATACAAAAATCACGAGGTAGAGAGACGCCCCAAAGAGGCGTGAATGACAATGATGGGGCCGGTTAATCCCGTAAAAGGACAGAGAAGCTGACGGGAGTGGGGAGAGATAAAAGCTTGGAATTTCTACGGCTCATGGTGTTTGCACGTGGTCAATAATAATTCTATAACCTGTCAAGTTTACCTTCAGTTAGAGAGAGGGTTCATTAAAACGGATAGAACGTTTGAACGGGTGCTCAGTATCATGCCCTGTAACATGAAACGGCAGCTTTGACGAGTGCGACCGACGAGCCTGCTTCTCCGATCGATAGCAGGTGAATGCCGGAGCAGTTACCTACCAAACGGGCCCCGAGCTGTCGGCGATCTTTCCTTCCTCTTCCTTCCCCTATCCTCACCCCTTCCTTACACACACTTACACTAATATGCACAACACCATCACACATTCCGGGAGACCGGTCGGGAACTTAGAGCTTGACCCGGGGTGGCGCCCCTCTCGTGGGAGATACCTGGCCGGGGAAAACCACGCTAGCCGCCGGTATATCGGCGTCGGATCTCGCCAACTAGCGGGGGAAGATCATTATCACCTCCCTAGCAAAATATACACTACACTAATGAGACTAATGACCTTATCAGTTGAAATACTGGTAATCAATCAATTAATCAACGAGCGAACGTCAAGGTCAGCGCTATGAACCCACGTGTGGTCACAGAAACTGACCATGCATTTCTGTGCCTCGCCAAGGCAGATGAAACTCAATTCAATTCAATTCAATTAGGCCTTATTTTTCGTAGTGAGGCTCACGCTGTTCTTCCGCCTGACAACGCAAATTTCGCTAGTGGTGAAAGCAAGTATCACTCGGGCGGTTAAACAGACTCTCTGAATTTAAATGTACACGTAAGCTTCCGCGGCTCGAGTTCATTACTTCTACGCCGTGACGTTGGTGACGCCGCGTCGTTGGCAGATAGGCCGACCTTTCGCCTGTCATGTCGCAGGCTTCCTCAGGGCAGTGACACAGTAAAGCTCCGCCTCCGATTTCTGAATTTAACTCAGTTTGGGTGGGGGGGGCTTGAGAATCTTTTAAATGCAGGAAATATACAAGGCTTTACTTTCCCTGCGAGTACAGGCGTGCGAAGGTTTTTTTTTTTCGCCCACGGCTTTGCACCTGATTCGGATTTAAATCCGAGAAGTTGGGTAGAACAGTCCGCTATACTAGCCTTTGCACCACCGAAGCCATACGACGACTGTCTTAACACAGAGAGAAAAATCACAGCGTTTTACTTCTGCTCGCTTGGCCCCTAAATGAAAATATTTTTCTCTATGACCATTTGGTAATTGTATTTCTGATGTATTTTTTCTCTGCGATTGTCTTCTATTACAAACCAGTGAATTTCAATTGGAAATTTAATTCTATATTATACGCTTGTTGCGGAATATACATTGGTGTTTGTGAAAATTGCAACACGTAGAAGGAGACATACTATTACAATGAATTTTATTTCACAGAATAGGAATATCACAATATACAAATGAATACAATTACATAACTGTACCTGCATTTTGACCTTGAGTATTTAGAAACTGCCACGCACTCTCATCAGAGCTTCTAGACGTATTCAAAGAGAGTCTGGCATGCATTCAAAGAGAGCCTGGATATGCTACTGAAAATAATTTGTCAGAGATTGAAAATATTGATCCTGGTACCAATCCCCTTAGTGATGGTAATCAAAATAACAGTGACACTAGACAACCAGTCATTGCGATTGGTGATTAAATGTGACCAAAACCAGATCGGGTAGAGTTGTCACACGTCCAGCAAGACTAGATATGTAAGTTAATTTTTTTCCTCTGTAAGATTTGTATTGTCTTGTTATTTATCTTCAATCACTAAAAAGGGGAAAGTTGTGTTATAAGTGTACAACTAGCGCCGCCTAGTTAAATGATTACGTAGATGTAAAAATCACACATGTGTTTAGGGCATGCAGTCATCATAAAAAATATACAGTGAACATAAGATTTTTAATACCTTATGGACCGCTCCAGAAACCATGTAAAATAATACACGAATCTACTCTATGCACTGGTTACATGAACACATTGCTGTCGTTGCCGAGCCGCAATGTGACGGTACGACAAACCCGCAGCCCGGAGACCGATCATTCTGTCCCGTTTGAACTCATCCACATGCTGATATTGCGCCCTTTGGCACCCGGCACTCACTTGCACGTTTCCACGTCGTTAGAAGGCTCTAGACTGACTGAGTGTGGCGTAACACTGACCTGACCTGTCACACAAAGGAGGGCGCTCTACGCCAACGTACACGACATCTCTGTGCAAATTTAATCACTTCTTATGGATACTTTGTTCTACACAATCTAATTTTTAAATGATTCCGATCATTCCTTCTGGGTGTTGTAATTTTTCACAAACAGCAGTGTAATAATATTTAAGGTGTGTGTCTGCCTGGGAACCACTCACATCCTCACTGGAATTAATTATTATTGTTGAATTTTTGCAAAAACAAAACAAAACCCTCTCTTTCCCCCAAAAAAAAATTTACAAATATTTCTGTCAAAAAGAGAATGTGAAATAACTTTTACTTTTGGAGTTTCAGATATTTTCTCTGATTTTAAAGTAGCTCGACTGTGAAAAAACAAATAAATCCCTCCACAATAGAGCAAACAGTATACGCATGATGGTTCTAATGTGCATACAAAGACACTCAAACAATTAAATAATTATATTTCTTCATGCACGTTTGAATTACATGTGATCATGAAGTTATACAATACTGCTGTAATTAAGACTATTACTTTTCAGAAAGAATATTCAATGAGTAGGCTACGTGAAATATGGTAAGCGCCACTTACTTCCCCAATTTTTTTTATAGTAACTTACGTTTTACAAGTCCTATCCACTTTCTTTAAGCTACAAGTACACGGATAATAAAGAGTATTATCTGATGTGGATATTTTTAAGGGCATTACAAAAAAAAAATTACATTATTTTTTCACTCATGTGTCTATCATGAAATAAAGAATTATATACCAGAACGCAAATAAGGACTGAAATACGTTGTGTGCAATTCAAAAAGTAAATTTATCTAATTGTATTAAATCAAAATTTCTATACCTAATCTTTGAATCTAAATCTTGTCTATCTTGTGTATTAAATTATACTTATGCTATTTTTTGAACCTAAATATCAACACATTATTAAAATAATTTGAGCCCCCCGTCATTTGCATCAATAAGGAAGAAATACACAAGCAATCTCATACTACAGAATCGACCTTACAAGTCTTGTCCACTTCATTAAAGGGCCATTCCGTGCATTCGTAATGCAGCACAGGCTGGTAAATGGAACCGAACAGTAATATCAGCCCCATACCAGGCGCCTACCACCCCATCGCTCCGAATGCCATACGCTCTGTTACCCCTTACCGTCGGGGTCACACATGGACCGCGCCCCTTGCACCCGGGGGACGGCGCGCGGAGGGCGTGGCGGGGCGGGGCGGGGCGGCGCGGGGCGCGATGCCGCCCGCACGCGTGTTGTGGGGCGGCCGGAGCTTATTAACCCCGGGGGTGACGTTCTCTGCCCCGCCCCCGCCCCCGCCCACCCGCCCCCTCGCGTCCGACGGACGCTCGTCTCCGCATGCTGGTTCCGCGGCGTCGGTCACGTAGCTCATCAGAGACGGAGGGGCGCGGGGGCGGGCGCCGGATATTGATATTCGACCACCCGCGACCTCCGCCCGCCGAGTGCTGACCCGCGCCACGCCCACCCTCGCGGGGGGAGGGGAGACGAAGATGCGGAGGCGGGATTGTAAAGCTTTGTAAAATTTCCGTTCCTGAACACAGTTCGGAAAACGTACACTTTGATGGGTTGACACACACAAATATTGCATGTGACTGGAGAAGTCGAGCTTGGACAAGCTTGTACAAGACGAAGGATTATTTATAATTTTTCTAGGAATACTGAGAGAACAAAATTACCACGCAAATTTGTACAAACATTTTAATATTAATTTCATATTACATCGCAGATTGCGATTAATTTAAATTGCAAGACTTTAGATAGCGTAAAGGATTCTTAAAATAATGGTGCAAGTTTCATGTTTGTTGAAATCACCGATTTCAAATAAGGTCATGTTGAATACTTCGAAAATGAGAGTATTTTTTTGAGTACTTTGGTGTCAAACATAGTTGCCCGCTCCGAATTTCGTGCGCTTCGTGAACATAATTTCAGAAGTGTTTGGATGTTATTGGTGTTCTTATAAACGAAAATAGACTGAAGGAAGGTAATAAATTTAACTTATAACTTACAATTTACTTCTTTACTTCAAAAAAGATTGATGGCTGATGGCGGTATGTTTCATTGGTAAAATAAATTATTACAGTTTTTGGCTATCGAAATAGTTGCAGGTACGATAACCGTTCGCAGTCGCTTCCATAGGGGCTTCGTGTGACTTAGTTAAGTTTCGAATATATTAGCATTATTTCTAATACTTTACCTGAAAGAGAAATTGAGTACCGTAAATTTTTACAAACATTTTGACATTAATTTCATATAACTATCCGCTATCTTGGAAAACAATTCACTGTTGGAAATTTTACGAAATTTTAATGAAGATTACGATTAATATTATTTAATGACTAAAATTCATTTTAAATTGCGTCCTTTTAATAAGTTAAACGTGAAAACAAATAGATCATTTCGCTTTTCATAATAAGATGGGGAAATGACTGGTAACGGGTGCACAAACCGAGTAGGTATATATTATTATTAAATATTATTATTATTATTATTATTATTATTATTATTATTATTATTATTATTATTATTATTATTATTATTATTATTATTATTATTATTATTATTATTCGCGTATGGGCTACTACTTACTAGGCAACACATTTCTATCTTCGAGGCCCGAGTATAATAATATTATATTTAATTATATTTTCCTACATATTTTCAATTTCTTGCTAGCGGTACCAAGAACGGTGATTTATAAACTATGTAACTATGTACTATGCAGATTTCACACGAATTACCGGTATTGTTACTTGTTGCAACACATTGCTGTAACGCCGCATTGATAACAGGAGGGGATAATGACGGCCGCCATTCGCTTTCGTTAACATGAATTCGCTCTGTTGTGTGTGTGTGTGTTGATAAAAGAGCACGTATTGAAGCGCAACGCATTTCTGAAGAATTCAGAAAATTAAATCCCGTGGGCACGCGAAAACAATCGAAGAACCGTGAGCGCGAGGTTCCGAATAACATCGCGTGGCAAGACAAACTGGAAAGTAAAGAGACTGATAGAGATAGACGACGAATGTGGTGAATAAGAAGAATTATTGTGAGTTAACGAAAAGAAGAGCACAAAGGGCGGACTCATGCATCGCGGAGCGAACATAGAACAACGGCGCTGAAATACAACGAAAATTACTCAAATATTGCTGTCTGTGATACACTATGTAAGGTAGTGATAAATGGGATCGAGAGCAAAACACTAACATTACAACACAGTAAGTGCATAATTGTATGGTGGCATAAGTGTTTATTCCATACCCGGACACGTGCAGAGTACGGCGCGAAGTGCACAAAGGTTAACCGTCACGAAATCGGCATGTTTAAAGATATTAAAAAGAAGATGGAGTGAGAAATAAGGTCACGACATGTTTTTATTGCAATAACTGTAAGCGGAATGCGAGAAACGATGTTTCGAGTGAAGAGAGACAGAACCAGTGTGCAAATGGTTAACGCAGCAAAGCGAAACAAACAAACAAGCGTTAGCGGCAAAATTTCTACTCCAAAAACGTTAATATTTATTCTCTTTTTAAAAGAAATTGTTCTACAGCAGTAAAAAGCACCACTACTATCGCATATAATAAACAATATGAAAGGGAAAACTAGAATGAATAAACCTCAATATAATCCTGTACGAGGACATCAAATGCTCGCTTTTAACAAAACTTCAAGTGTAGTGGAATTAATTCGGCAAAACTGAGCGCCGGATTTCGAAGTCACCTCTTGTCATTTCCCTGTTTGATAGCGCACTCATCGCACACGTAGGAAACAACTGTACAGTTACACGCCCGTGGATCCATAATTCGGGAGGCGGTGAAACAACGACGACGATTCTCGACGATTCTCTGAAAGCCCTGCGAGTTTATTTAGTGATTTCTGTAGGTGAAAATTATTGCTGGATCCTGCATTGCTCATGAGTAATAACTACTTCGCAAAGCGTGGAGTAAAAATTACGTGGTTTTATGACTGCAATCGAAACAGTTCTATTTAGAAAGTGTTCGCCGGACTGTTTGTTTTCACTGCTACATTACAATGTGCTTGTAATTCACTACGAATTTATTAAAACTAGTGGTGCTAACATAGCACGTACTTTATCACCAATATTGTCCGATTTTTTTTAGAATGGGATGATTTGACAGCTAGTGCTGGCAACACAACTGACGATTCTGTGGTCGGGTTGTCCTTCAACTTATTAGACTCTCCTTCCTCCATTCGTTCGTTTGCAGTTGGCTAACTTGTAAATAGTTACCACGTTCCCTGGCTGTGATGTCCTCGTCCGACGAAAATATAGTGCGCCACGAGAAATAATTGAAGTTAGGAAGTGCAGAGCTTTGTGCTCTTCTGTAAAAATTCTTGCTTTTTATAAAAATTACATTGAATTTAGTTTTTATGTGATAAGTATTATGTGTGTTTTAAAATCGAGTCCTGAATATGAGATGCGTACTCGTGACGGTGCACATGTTTACTTCTCTGAAGTACACATGATGTTCACTTGTTTCGCGAACTGTCACTTTATCCCATTCTTAAGAAAATAGTTCTATACTAATGGTTATGTAATATTATTCATAGCACAATTTCTCTCCGAATTATTTTTTGTAAAACTCATTTGAAAACGTAGAACATGTGGCGCAAAATTAAAGCAGAATGCGAGAAAGTAAAATAATTAAAAGTTAATAAATAATACGATACCGATAGCGTTTCCAAACAAATAGATCGAAAAAATATAATTCTAATTATTAAATATTATGGTATTGTAAAATTCTACAAATTTATAAAAGGATTCGTTTTTATTACCGCGAATGAAAAGTATCCGTCATTACCGCCTTTTGTGTTTCTTTATAACACTGGGTAACAACAACCAATGATTACCGCTCATCTATTCGTTTTTACATTTAACACAATTAAAAGACACAATTTAAAATGAAATAACACAAATATAATATAAATAAGATTATTAAAATGAAATTTGAAATAATATATAAATTTGAACTTACGTAGCATCCAACTGCGCAAAAGTACCTCTTCAGAAAAGGACATGAACAATTTTTTGAAAAAACTAGTAGTTTTTGCGTAGTGTGGGTTTAAAATTTACAAAAAAGCATTTTCTTAAAAAGCCCTTCAAATATTTTATTTAAACTTTCTACACAAATGTAATATGCTTGTTTTTTAAATTTAAAAACAAGTCCAAAACTACAAATTTGAATGAGAGCGTAGGCTTCCGCGGCCGGAGTCAGTATTTACTAGGCTGTCCGGGTGACGCCGCGTCCATGGCGAAGGTGCCGACGTTTCGGCATTACGCCCTGAGGAAGGTCGCAGAATGGCGACCGAAACGTCGGCACCTTCGCCATGGACGCGGCGTCACCCGGACAGCCTAGTAAATACAAATTTGAAGTTTGAGATTTTTGCGTCGAAATTTGTAGTACAAAATTAGTTATTTAAATAAATAAATAAAAAAGTAGATGGTATAGAATGGCACAGGCTATCTCACCTTTGTTAGTTTCCTATTCTTTCTACTTTTGACCAGCTTTTCCGATAGGCGTTACGGGGGAGGGGGTGCGCGGGCGGGCAAGCAGATGTTCCGGAGAGCGGGTGGGCACGGAGGCAGTGGATACAGGACGAGAGGGACTGTGGCCGAGAGAGCAGTCAACCGGACGCCGAAAAAGCTGAGTTTTCGACGGCGTTACGGTAACCGTCGTTCTTTGTCTCTTCACACGTGTTTGACAGAGTGACCTGGTTCTACCCTTTGTTCTTTTGCGCCCCGCACACAGACGTAACATGTCATGATTATTCCTTGGCATTCACATATATGTAGTAATGCCTTGTGAAGTTGCGTCTGTCAAGTGAAGTTGTCCTGCGATCTTAAGTCATATTGCTCGACAACGTATAGCGTATCTAGCCTCTGAGAATTTTAAAATTGTAAGCTCGAATGCATTTGAGATGTTTTGAATTTTACGCCGCGTACTAGTTGCTAGATACCTATAAATATCGAATAACTGCGACGTCATGACAGCAACCTGATAAGACTTCATTTGAATCACCTACGTTCTCTTTGTATTTCGTATTTACTTCGCTGGGTGTGGCTTTGTTTTGACGCAAGTGTCGATACACGTTTGCTCTTTAATTCCTTTGCACTTGGAACATTGTTTTGTGATAGATATCTATTATATACCGAGTCAGTGAGATATACAGCGGGTGGGATGAGTGATAAAATGCACGCTTTGCAAATGGCTGGTTTTGGATTCGATTTCAAGCGGATACAGATTTCAAATTCGGTTGATTTGACGTGCCGTCACCAACAGAATTGAAATGTCGACCAATATAACCGAGAGTTTCCGTGTTTTCTCCGATACTGTTATTCAAATTGTTTGGATAAATTGAGTTCTCCTATGTCAAATTTTTTTCTTCACTTCTACGAGTATTATAAAAAATTCTTGACTTCTCTTTTTATCCATTGTGAAATTATTTTTTCATTCTTTTTTCGCTTGACCGTAATTTGTAGATATAGGCCCTATTACGTACGTATGACAGCGTACAGCAGAATTGAGAAAATAAAATTTGATGGAGACAGCGTATAAACTAGTTTCCATTTTAAAGCTCCGTTCCAATACGTGTTTTCGTTTTGGAAACAATGTAAAATTCAATTACAAAATTTAGTGAAAAGATTTTTGGTTTTCTTCATCATCACCATTATTATTATTATTATTATTATTATTATTATTACTATTATTATTATTATTACTATTATTATTATTTCGTAATCGGCCATCATGGGGCCACGCGATACTCGCATCCCACTCGGGCTCGGATATGATTATCAGGGTTGGTGCACGTTTCTTATTTATTCAGGGGATCAGCGTTTAATGCTGATTCCATTTTCACAGCCCTAGGTTGTAAGCCTTAAGGGATATGGTAAAATGATAATGATGATGAAGATGACGAAATTGATAGACTCACAAACATTGATACACATTATTACTATTATTATTATTTTCATTATAATTATTGTTACTACTATTATTAATTTATTAATATTATTAATCCTTTCAGTAAGTTATATTGTGAGGGAAGATGGCAGCCTGTTTTGTACAATTATCAAACACCACTGACATAAAATCCCGAAAAGGTGCTACGGAATCACCTCCAGGAATCATCAGACGTAAAGGTGAAATAAAGACTTGTGTAGATTATGAATCAAATGAACCAGCAGGCGCAAATACAATCCAGGGCGAACACAACTCTGCGGCACACGTCATTCACGTGCATTCGGTGCAAACGGTGGGGCTTCATTTTTCAAACGGTTTTTCAGCTCCATGTTTCTGAAGACGTATTACGTAGAATGAACTATGAAGATACTACGTTTTAGGAGGTTATAAACTTCCGGATACCCAACTCTTTTGTACGGATGATCAAAACTAGGGATAATCTCTAAATCTGTTAAAGTAAATTCACTTTCTGATATCGTGAGCAATTTAATGAACAGATCTAAGCATATTCTTTGGAATATTAAAACTTTAATCCTAGCATATGAGCGTAGGAATATGAACAACGCATGGTTCAAATCCTGTCCGTTCAAAATTGGATTCTAGTACGAAACTATTGTCACGTTCAAAACAATGATTTACTAAGTGCGGCATGTTCGCAAAGGTTCAACTAGTTTCTGTTAATAAATCAAACACTTACAAATTAAAAAACAGGGCACTTACAATTTATATCTGACGTACTGAGATTAAAAAATATGTTTCTGAGCAATTGCAAATATAAATATTCCGCAAAATATTTTATTTATTGAAGAATTTCACTAAATGTTTACTGTTTTCTACTTGTTTTTCTCCAATTATTATGTTAAGCAGCTTACACACTCTACTGTGTTGATAATCATGATAATTTCTTCGTTTCATAAGAATATGCGAATTCAGTCGTCCTTTGCGGGAGAATTCTACACGCCGGCTTCTCTGATCTCTAGTTTTCCATGGTTTCTCCGACCAACACTAGACGAATGCTGGAGCTGTACCCTAACAAACGGAAAACGGAATGCGCGGATCTTTCCTACTTCCTTGTCCAATCCTCACCCCCTCCTTAAGCACACACTAACATGCACAACGCTACCACACATGGCGGGAGCCCGGTCGGAGGCTTGGAGCTTGTCCCGGCTGGGGCGGTATCCCGCTGGTGAGAGATACTTGGTTAGGGAAATCCCGCAAGCATATGATAGGTCGACGCCAGAGGAGGAAAATCAACGTCACCTATCGAGGTCAAACATGCGCTACACTTACGGGACTAATGACTTCAATAGTTGACGCATCAGGAATCAGTAACAACCATAAGAGTATGTTGTACATATGTTTAATTTGATCAACTATGATGTACAATTCATTAACTTTGTGGACTTTGTTACTATCTAGAATGTTTTGTTGATAGTTACGATGGTCTTGCCACACTGTGACCAAAATCGAGATTCGGGCAACTCAATAAGCCCTCCCCTTCATTTTCCGCGAAAGGAATTTTTTTTTTTTGTTATTGTAATCTCGTATTCTTTGTCTTCTAATACTTCAATGTCTTTTTCCGCGTTGTCTTCTGTGTCTTCCTCTCGGTCTCCTTCATCGCACTTTCTCTCCGTCTTCCTCTCCGTATTCCTCTACGTTTCCTCTTCGTCTTTCTCTTAGTCTCTCTTAGTCTTTCTCTTAGTCTTTCTCTAGTATTTCTCTTAGTCTTCTTGTTCGTCTTTCTCTTCGTCTTTCTATACGTCTTTCTGTTCGTTTCTCTACATCTTTCTTTACTCTCATTGAGCAAAAGTGCCTTTAGGTACTAGAGTTTAATCAACGCCACCTACATTCATCTATTTTGGTGGCATTGGTATAATTCCCACCAATATATTCACCAAGATAGCAGCGCCAAAACACGTAGAACTCCGTTTTGGGATATTTCGTAGAATCTTAAGTTCGGATCCGAAAAGAAATTATCAGTTCCCCTCAGGTGACCGAGTCGCGTCGAATGACACCTCATACGTCTCGATTGGTGCGCGGGAAGTGGTCTAGCCGTGAGTGACGGTACCACACATCCGCACACTCGAGAAGTTGCTCAAATACTTCATAGATATGAAGATACCCCGGCATTTATTGGATATAAACATGTAACAGGGTTTTCATATATCTTGAAAATTGATGTTTTGTTTAAATACGTTAACATGTATAATAATTGATGATTCAATTTGTTAATTCCAGTATATTTTCTAATCCTAAATATGCAAATTTCAGTTGTACGCTGTGTTTTGGTTGCACACGGAACTATTTGTACTACATTCTTCCGAGGATTAACTTTTATTTTTTTCCTCTAACACAATCTATCCTCTCCTTTCTTATTCATGTCATTTTAAAAATAGAATCTGAGTGTCCATGTTTCCTTCATTGATGCACATAATCTCAGCCGCGCCTCTGCAAACGCGTGTTCGCTGGACCTCCGTTGACACTTCGAGCACTCTTCCACCCTCGCGCGCTCTCGCCTTTATATCCTCACCATTTACACCTTTCAACACGCCCCTCGGAGCGGCCGCTAGTTGGCTGAGCTCGCTGTCACGCGCAGCGCTCGCCGCCTGCGCCTCCCCTCACCCCCCCCCCCCCTACGCCCAGGCCGCCGTTGAGCTGCGCGCGGAAATGGCCGAGGTTGCGCTAATAAAAACAAGTACATTTCGGTGTCTGCCGCCGCTCCACCGCTCGTTACCTGAGACGCCCGCGACCAAACGGCGTCGTTACCGCGGCGTCAGCAGCTGTAGCGGGGGCGGTGGTGGAGGCGCTGGTGGCGGTGGCGGAGGCGGAGGCGGTGACGATGATGATGGCGGTGGCGTAGGCGGGGGCGGAGGCGGAGGCGGTGACGATGATGATGGCGTTGGGGGTGGCGGGGGCGGAGGCGGAGGCGGTGACGATGATGATGGCGGGGGCGAGAGCGGGAGCTGGGGCGGGGGCGTAGGTGGGAGTAGTGGTGGGGGCGGGGGCGAGTGGCGGGGCGTACGCGGGAGCGGTGGCGGGGGCGGGGGCGGAGGCGGTGGCGGAGGCGGTGACGGGGGCGGGGGCGGTAGCAATGGCGGCTGCGGTTGAGTCTGGGGTGACTGTAGCGGTGGCGGTTGGCGGTTGGCAAAGGGGGCAGTAGTGGTGGCGACGGGCAGGAGATGGCGGCGACGGCGGCAGGGCAGTGAAGAGGGCGGGTCGAGCCTAGCAGGAGAGGTAGATGGGAGGGGGCGGCATAGACGGCTGCTGCAGCGTAATTTGGGTTTGCGGCGGTAACAAGAGCGTGGAGGCCCCACCCCCGTGTGGGGCTACCGGATATGGTGGGGGATTAGGAAGTGGCCGCGGGAGGAGATAAGGCAGCGGCGGTGGGTTGGGTGCAGATATTCGCAACAGTGCCGATTGCTGCGAACGTAATACGACAGTAGCAGCTCTGACGGGGTGGCGGAGGAAGCTTGAAGTTACAGAATCCGGAGGCGAAAGTAGGTGCGCGCTTTTGAAAAGGGAGCGAGGCGCTGTGGGTTGTGGAAGCAGGTATTTGCGTTCGCATGGCGATAGTAATGGCGGTGTCCGAGGTTGGCTCGCAGCGAAGCGAGCGCAGAAGCGAAGGCCGACGGAGGGGGAGGGAGAGGGGGAGGGTGGGAGGGGCTGTGTTATCTTTGTTCGGAGTCGCGCTGCTCCCCGCCCCAGCTTTGCCCGTCGTTTCCCGTTGCAGCCACCCCGGTGCTCAGAGCGCCGCCAGCAATGGACGCGGCGGGGCGCAAACTTCCTTCTAAATACGAGAGTGGTCAACTGCCTTTATTCTTGTACAGAGCGTATGAGTACATTTACTCATAGATCGAAGAACAAATATCATTTGATATTCAATCTGTTTTGTTATATTATTATTAGTGCAATTCTTGTAAACAATATTGTAATTTTTTTACTATTAATTATTTCTGTTTTTGGATGGTCATTTTTTCTTGAACGAGACCACATTAGGAGTGTGGAAAGTATCATTGCAGCTGACAAAATTTGGCACCTTTTACTTAGTTGCAGAAGTACATATTCACAGAGTGATATAAGTAAAATTGAAAAACTTCACTACTGCTGAGGAAAATAAGTGTCGAAGTATTGTGTTCCTTGTATATATATATATATATATATATATATATATATATATATATATATTCGTCTAACACATTGTGTAGTTAGAATCTTTTTTTTTTGTGGGTCCTTGATGTGGAAAAGTCGATTGATGGTAGAACGTCTGCCTTGCTGTCTGCCAGTCCGTTTGTGGTTAGCGCTTAAACGCTAGTGCTTAAATCGTTCATCCGATTTTCTCTAATGTGATATTCCACAATCGATCTGTAGCGGCCAGTAGAATTTAAAATCGATATTTTAATTTTGAGGGGTATTTTACTTGAAGCCCTTCAAAAATTTTACAATTTTCAAAAAGTAGCACCGATTTTTTCTTAAATTTTGTTGTCGGATAGCGAAAAGAACGTTTAAGAGATTGGTACGAGACCAATTTTCGTTGAAATCTGGTTCTTCAAGAAATTGCGAAAAAAATCAATTTTTTTCGGCCACTTTCCTAGAAGTATAATATTGAAAATAGATATTGTGCTCCTTAAAGAAATCTGTTCCTAAAAAACAAATCTTGAAATACTGTCATGTTCAATTTTTCGAAAAATATGAGTAGTTTTCAAAAAAATAACATAAAAAATAGGTGATTTCGTTTTGTCATAAATTTGAATATAAAATTTGAATACTAAACGGCATGACATTTCGTTAAAATCCGCCCCCTAGGAATAAGGAACGGTGTTAGTTCCATTTTCGGCTATCGCTCCGTTTTTTTGGATATCGAAAAAAGTTAATATTTAAAAACTACAAAATTTAAGATATATTGTTTCGTGTCAAAATCATTTGTAAAATATGAGCTCTTTAAAAATCTCATGAAGAATTATTTTAAAAAACGAGTATTTTTGCATAATTTATGCTTGAATTTTATGCAATTTCCAAAAATATGAATTCTTAAAAACCGTTCCTAACTTTTTCTTTAAATTGTGCCACAAAAAGAAGAAGGGACGCTTAAAAGAATGGCACAAGCCTCATTTTCGTTAAACTCTCTCTGATACTTTTGATCACATAGTGTAGTTCTAGAGCTTTGGCCTTGTTTCCTTGAGCTCTTAAGAGGATTCATTTCACGCAATATCTAGGAAGAAAGTACTACAGTGTCATCGCATCAAATGTGGATAATGAAAACATTGTAACCACAACACAAGAACAAATCATTGACATTTGAAAAATTCTGTGACATTGTTAGAGAGGAAAGTGTATGTCTTTAAGTTATATATATCGTAAAGTTCAATATCACTAAACAGAAAAGACACCATTTAGAGGAAACAAGAAAACGGGCAAACCTCAGGAAAACCAAAGTCAATTCTACAGGAAGAATGGCATATTCATACATTCAAAGTTTAAGCACGATTATAGGAGGTGACAGAAATACGGACAGCTGAGCACTTCTACAGGCAGTTGTCAGATGGAAACAAGCAGCAAGTCTATTTCCTGCAGGAGTCCACTGAAGTATTTTCTTCAGGGCCGATTCCAGTGCGGAATTCAATTTTACAAACTATGGTGTGTTCTGCCAATTCTGTCAAAGAGTGTTTTACAAGTCATGCATTTCCTCAGAAGTTTCTTTCGAAGGACAGTGATTCAGGCGACGAAAATAATGTTTTGTATAAAATGTTTAAACTTATTAAATGACTGAATCTTAATAAACCAAAAGGAACAATCCAATTGTATTCAATAATGATATTTGTCTTTGTTGGGCTTTTTACTATCTTTTTTCTGAATGCCCTCACTATATTACAAAGTGCCCACGAGTGCCCATCACTAAATTTCCTGTCTTATTTTCGTTTCATATTTTTTAATGTGAAGTATAATGGTCATCATAATGGTCTATTTAACATACTATCCTCATAAATGTACATACATGTAGTAATTAATTTGCCAACTATGAATTTTCTGTTGTTAAGATAAAAATTACAATTTATATAAAACATATTGGTTGCCCTTAAAGTGCCTATCACTGTGTGATCTACCCTATGTAGGTTGTCGTTGAAGCTGCTTCCGGTAAAATAACACATCTGAATTTTGAATCTATTGACACTGTTCTGAACATTTTAATAAATGTCCCATTCGCTCTTTTGGTCGATTCTACAACTTTGAGATAAATGTGTATAATTTTTTCACACGTTATTCCTTTACTTTTATAATATTCTATTATCAACGATTTATTCATAAATAAATAATCATCATCACAATTAGCACAACACACTCGTCGAGGTGTTTAATTTTCCCTTCTCCCTACCATTTTTTATAATTTTAATAGCGCATTCATTTTTCTGTATTTAAAAAAATGAACAAAATGGCTTCCATTCTGAATTCACGAACAAACAATTAACATTTAACTGCTCCTTCCGAATGATTTTTTCAGTATTGATCTACATAAATCTATATATACTGACACTAACATTATTGTAAGCCTCTTTTTGCTGTATTTCTTTGAAAGGTAATCTTGCAAATTTACCTTGCATACACGATTCACACAAGATATCACTTTTCATATCAGTAATTTCAGTACCCTCTAATTTTCTTACCATATTATCTGTATTCATTTCAACAAATATTTAAGATTTATATGCCCTAATCGTCGATGCCATAGGTTGTTTATTAATTGATTCTGAAATGAATATGGAAAAATGCATTGTGACAAACAATCACAGAAGTGCATAAACATAATAAACGGGTACTATTGAACAGAAAGAAGAAACAACAAACGATCAGCGAGCGAGGCAATGTGTACGTCGGCGCCGGATCTCTCGTTTCAACGGAGGTGGGAACACCGCCACCTCCAGGGGTAAAACGTTCGCTGCACTGACAATTCCAATGACCATAGCCCAGAAAGTGCAGCCAATGCACTGAACATTGAAATAGAAAGAGTTTAACCTTTTTTCTGTTTCACAAATTCCTTTCTTTTGACATAAATTAAATTTGTCACACCAATGAATTGTTAAACATTAAAATGTCTCCCATTTCACATTTGTTTTACAATGTATTTCTTAAGCAAAAGCACTTGAAACTTATAATAATTCACTCAGTTTAGGTGTATAATGCATTAATATTTTTAATGTTTCTGATTTTACGGAGCATTTTTCTTTAAACGATTTATCACATTAAAGTGTATCTTGACCATGCAAGAATTGTGGTTTTAAAATGATAGTAACAAAGTCACATCAATTTAGAAAGGGTCAACACT